>JAPKLX010000017.1:4221667-4287182 GCA_026898415.1 Leonotis leonurus
AAATAGGGAAAGAGAGAAAAACCTCTTTGAGAGCAGGTGCCTGCAACATTCTCAGACCAACAATGCTCCATTAAAACTTAATAACATTGGCCATTTCCAACCGTACAAAAATAGCACCCAGCCACAAACATTTGCTGTTGCAGAAAATTAGTGATGACCATGATATATTAAAAAGCAATAATTGGGTACGATATTTGTGTAAAGAAACACTGAAGCCTGAGTTACTTGTTAGGTGATACTAACATTTTATACTACTAAAAGTGATGCTCAAAAATTACTGGCACACACACACATAGGAACATAGGTTACCTTTGACATCTATGCTCCATTAATCATCTCACACAAAGAAACGACTTTCCCAAAGTGATTGTCCTTGATACTGCTGTTGCGGTACGGCATTCTGTTGGTTTCCTATCTGAAATTCTTTCTGCTGCTCCTCATAATGCAGCATCGGTTCCGAAAACGGATATTGTATTGGCATTTGCTTCCTAGGAAAATGGGAGGTAGAAATTCCCATGGAACCATTACTATTGCTCACAGAAGGGAATGCAGGCATGGCCTGATTAACAGAATTACTGAACTCAACACCTTGATTGGAGGATGAAGACATATGATAGCCATCTAGCCAGCTGTAATCATCGATTTGCGGGATTGGAGTTTCATTTTGGGGCATGCTGTTGAACAGTGCTTCATCTGCAACCTTGGAAGGAACAGAACCAAAACCAGGTGGAGGACCAAAGTGTCTAACAGGTCGACTCACTGGATTCTTCTTTGCGCCAGTTGGCATGACCACAGATGGTTTCATGACCAGACCATCAATGGATGATGCTCCAGATGGGGTGATTGAATCAAACTTAGATGGCACACCAGCTTGTGGAATCATACCAGAATAGTTACGGCTAGGACCAGCATTTACAAAATGTGGGTATGGCATGGAAACGGCAGCATGTTGATAAGCTCCCAACTTATCTTGCAGATCCAATTTAAGTGATGATCCATTTTCCACCAAGTTCAACTGGGCAAAACCATTTGCAATAGGGGAATGTTTTTCCGACCAAAACGACATGCTAGGTTGGATGACTTGCCGATACTGAGAAGTGCCATTAGCAACAGAGTCAAAAACAGTCCCAGAAGATTTCATGCTTGCAGTCAATGCACTATGCAAGAGAAACCCATCCTGCACGACCGAGAGAGAACCCTTTTCATTCCCAAAATCAATACTATCCCCACCAACAGAAGCAAAAATCTCCGAAGAAGTCAATTTAGAAGGGAACTTATCCATAAGCCTTTCAGTGGTCGAAGGTTTAAATACAATCACCTCGTCATCATCCTCCGCTTCCACAACCACCTTTGTATTTGTCACATTACCAAGAGCCACTTGACCATCTGCTGAAATATCCAACGAGTTAGCATTCACATTAGGTTCCAAATGACTGGAGAGTGAATGATCATCAAAAGTCTGAGGTTCAACACCAAAGACAAACTTTTTCATCCGGTCATCAAAGTATACTCCCTCAGGGCCAACACGGACAATAGTAGCAAGCGCCTTTCCAGCTGCTATAATCCTCTTTAAACGTGCAACCCTCTCTCTGCTGCCTCCATCACCCCCAAATAAGTTCTTTCTTGAAAAATCAAGTATGAGTTGGGCAGGAACCAGGGGATGGAATCCTCTCAACTCAAAATCTTCAGGTAATGCAAGACGATTAGCGGTTTCACTTTCGTCATACTTGCTCATATTTGAGAAGCATGTCTCATCTTCATCTTCAGTAATCGAGACATGACCACTAGACAATAGCTTGTTCAAAAACATGACACATTCTTTCCAGAAAAAGGATCTTGCGATAACTTGTTTCTCCTCTAATTCAGTGCCCACAGCAAAATCCTGACGAGAGGCCAACCATTCCACAAAAACCATAACCCCAGGTAGCAAATAGCTTGATGATGGATCACTTAACTGGTTACAACGCATAATAATGCAGCCTAGGAATTCGAATGTAGCAGTGAAAGCATTTTGAAGCAGGACAGAGCGTTGTAGAATATCAGCATAGGATTGGTTTTCACTTTCTCTGCTCACATTATGCACAGTAAATATCAGAATTGAAATCATCCTGATGATTGCAAGCCTACATTCAGCAGCATTTGAACCAAAGTTCAACTCCTCGAATGAACCTCCAGGAAGAAGTTCCAATAAATCATTTTTAACCATAGAGAACACTTCAGGAAAGATTTCTAGGCTGGGATCACATTAAAGAAAGAATTGTCAGTAAATGATCATTCTGAAGCTACTATCAAATACTCTTATCAAATTTACAACCAACCTTGTACGCGTGAAGAGAATGCCATTCAATCTAACAAATTTTGTGATGAATGCCTTGAATAGTTCAGACTTATTTGGAGCACTTTCCTTGACTGCACTAGCAACCAACTTATTTTCCTTCAACAAATGTTTTCCCTCCCCTTTGCCTTTTCCCTTTCCAGACACTCGTGTAGGTGAAATTTTCACCGCATGTGCTTTACCATCACCAAGAAGTTGGGTGTAATTCTGACGATTCTGTAAAATACAGACAACAATGTTAGAGAAAAGTGTGGGGCATCATTTCTAACTGCATCCATCTTATAATGTCTTTCAACAAAACTATTAATCAACATGTTCAAGCACGTGCATGATGAAACTTCTATTTATAATAAAGACTCCAAATAAGTGGGTAAGGATGCAATTTATGAAAGCGTGCCATTACAGCAGTTCAGGCACTGACTTTACCTTCTCAAACGCAATAATTAAGTTGTCTCTTGCAGTAACAAATGGGTTATCAACTGCTAGACTTCGAAAATAGCGATATATCGATAGAAGTTCATCATTTGAATATCCAGCCAGTATAGCAAGCTAAAAGTTGCAAAGAACAAATTTAAGTTAGGTGATCCGGATATTCAATCAAATCAAGATGCTCCCGAATAGGAAGAGATCAGAAACCATAATATTGAAATATAAATGCACCTGATGATGTGGATTACCACTTGAAGGCCATATTGAGGAAGCCTGCAAATAATAACTTGATGCAGCTGCAAAATCCCGGGCTTTGGAATCACCCTCCCCATATAAGCTTTTGTAGCGAGCAAGATCTCCCAAATAAATCAAACATCGATGACATGACATCAAGCCTTTTTTCCCCTCTGAATATTTATTGCCATCTTTTGACATTGGATTATGATTATCTGGATCATCAGAAGAATATCCTAATGGGAGGCCATACTTGGCCCTTATCTTTAACATCAGATCATGATAAAATCCAGTAGCTTCAGAAAGGAAGGTCTTAAACTGAGTACGAATCTTTGTAAGTCGATCAGGTCCAGCACGAGCTGTACCTTTCCCATTTTGGGATGCTGAAGCTAAAGCCGCTGCATTGAACAGTGACCTTAACTCTTCAATCCTCCTATAATGCAACTGCCATAAAGCATATTCTATATCATGTTGTTCAGAAAACGCATGATCCTCAAGGATAATCGTTTCATAGTTTTCACGCATGTTCTGCCATGTGTTGGGATCTGATGGGATTTTGGCATGCGCAGCTTTCTGTCGCTTGTTTTCCAACTCAGCATTCTACGACAGGACGAGTAAATCACACGAGAAAGCATGCAATATTAAATGTTTAGCCACAAAAGTAGACAAGCAAACAGAATATGCTCTATGTTTTACGGTGGTAGGCAAAAATAAAGTATTTTTTGTCCTTGTGCACCTTGAAAATCAAAGGGTAACCATAAACTTTAAAAGAAAAAGATACCTTCTTGAGTAGTTGTTGGACGCGCTCTCTGGAAATGTTTTTTTTGTCGTTATCCATCAACGAGGTCATCTTCCATAGAACAAATGTTTGGAAAAGTCATGTTCACATGAGAAAGCCCCAGTAGAAACACATGTCATCTCCACAAGGAAAAATACTGTGGAGTAATATAGAATCATAAATGAAGGATAACAGAAAAACAAAATCTAACAGTAACTTTCTTTCTCTACAAAGTAACCCACTGATATTTCTACGCACTTGATATATTCACGCCATATTGATCGAATTTAATTTTGGGAAAATAAGGATGAAGCAAAAAAAACCCATCCATATATTACACTCTGATTCCTATTCTCCTAAATGCGTCGTATTCTTTCAACTGCACATTACCATCTATCTACTGAGTTAAGAGACCATATAAACCCCTAAGAGTGCATAACCAGCAGCAATGCCAGCAATTCATAATATTTGTCTACAGATTACGTTCACTATATAAGCATGACTTTATAATATTAATCGATAGTTAGCCAAAATATAAAACATCAAATAAGAAAAGCTAAAGCAAGTTTATACTCAATGACTTATAAATGATAGAACCCGAATGCTCATACAAATTGATAAAAATGAAGTTTAAAATTCAACTCCACACAGAATTGAACGTTCAAATAAAAACATTGGGTCAAAACCTTCATTCTTATTTTACCCAAGTATGATAGCACTAAAAAGCTATTGAACATGGATTACAAAACTTCAGAAAGCAATCGATTGAGAAATCAACCAATTCAAACCCCTAAAACCATCCCTATTGAGCCGCATGTGAAACAACTCAGCAAAGTTTATGCCAGCAAAAACAAAATTAAAAATAAAAACAGCTAAACAAAAAAAATAAAGATTAACCAACAAGTCCATCAAACACAAACCCCTAAATTCAACCGACTCCATACATCAATCGAGCAACGAGAACAATCGTCATCAAAAATATAAATACCCAAAAACCAATAAGAATCCAAAATAAACTCACCCCAATAAAACAACTGCACCAGATCTGCGAATATCACCGAACCAAAGCTGCTATTTTCTAGAATTCAAATTTCCTACACGTTCGCATGTTCATCGAAGCTAGGGTTCTAATTACGTGCTTCGATTCTGTTGGGTTTGCTCTTTCTTGAAAATCAATAAAAATCTAATGGATTTTCGGACGCCATAGAATTGAGAGAAGAAGAAAAGGGGATGAATTGGGTGGAAAGAAAGACGGAGGAGATGGGATGACTTTTTGATTTTGGAATTTTTTATTATTTTTATTGTTTATAAAACATGAAAATCATCGAAGGTTGAATATTGAGTATTTTCGACGGTGTGGTTTGTACCGACTGAAATATCTATCGATTAATACAATAATTATTGTTTTAAATTTTATGATATATATATAATAAATATATATTAAGCTGTAAATTATTAATTATAATATATGTAACTTTGGTATTAATATAAATACCATACTAGTCATAAAGGAATAATTACACCAATATTTTGAACTATTTCACAACAAGTGTGGGGAATTCAATTTTGAAACCCACTAATATGGAGATGAGTAACCCAATCCATAAGGGTCCTGCGAACTTATCGTCATCTCCACCTTCATCCAGTATATTACTAGCAGTCCTTCGAGAGTGCGACACATTCCTTTTAGTTCTTTCGAATCCGTTTTGGCGAGACGTACTAAACCCAAGTCTTTCTCTATTGTAACAAATCGAATTTGAAAAATATAATTTATAATCATAATTATAATTTATCATAATCGAATTTTATAATGAGATTGTATCTTATTAGCAAACAACGCTAGCTGCAATCAGACTAACGACATTCAATATATCACTTTTGTATCCTACAATTAATATATCACGAGTAAATTTATGATCATAATTATAATTTATCATAATCGAATTTATTTAAAAATTATAAATTAATGTATTATATAATCCATTTTTGAATTTACGAACTATAAAAATCATCTAAAAGTGATATTTACATATCCACTAGCTGTTACACGTAAATACTAACATAAAAACTTTATAAACTATTAATATGGATATTAGGGTGTTTATTATAAGCTATAATATTTAGTAGTTTTTGACATATTATAAAGTGTTTGATAAAATAAGATATAAAGGTTTCAAGATAAGTTTAAACTGTACATACTTTTTTCATGGGCTTTATAGTTTAGACCGTACAAAATATGGGCCATATTGGGCTTACGGAAATTGACCCATTACTGAGCCCATGAATATATCTGCATAAACCTCACTTTCATGCTTCGTCAGCACTTCTAAAACCCTAAATCCCCTTTCCAATTTCAGCGAGCTACAAGGGTTTAATTTTCCCCAAGTCTGCAGTCTACAGAGGTAGAAATTTACTTTAATTGAACAGTTCGTTCTTTGTTTTATGATATTTCATCTCCACAGTTTCGAGGTTTGATATCCGGAGTTTATCGTTGTTTTGCATTACTATAGGAAGCTTTAGCTTGTTTACGGCGTCAATTTTTTAAAAAATATTTTTATTTTAGGTGATATCAGGGAATAGTTGGCATTGTAGCTGAACTCGGGGGAAGATGGGGCGGCAATACAAAATGAAAGGGCAGAAAAGGAAGAAGAAAGAGGAGAAATACGATAGAGAGGAAGAACCGGAGAGATTAGTTGAAAATGACACTCCGCAACTGTCGAAGAAAGTGAAGATGGACGGCTCGGAGTCGGAAAAGGAGGAAAAATTGGAGACATTGGTTGATGATATGCCTGGAATTCCGATTGCTCCGGTGGATACGGGGAATAACAAGCAGCGCGTTGTATTTGTTCTTGAGAAGGCCTCGTTGGAGATTGCAAAAGTTGGGAAGGTTTGTTTTAGAGAAGAAAATCGGAAGTTTTGTTGTAAGTGTGTTTTGATGAGGAATGTTATTTGATTTTTGTGGTGACAGACTTATCAGCTCTTGAGTTCGGACGAGCATGCCACTTTTCTGGTGAAAAATAAGCGCAATCCTGCAGATTATCGGCCTGATATTGCTTTTCAGGTTTGAGCATTGAATTGGAACTTTCTTAGTAGTTATTGCATTATGTATTCTTATATTGGTACATTCTTTTGGAATCGTTCCTGTACAATCTAATTGCATATCCACTAGCTTTGCCCTTCAAGATTAGAGATTCTTTATGTGCTAGATAATTAATCTGTTTGCTTTAGAAAAATTAATTCTTGAACGCAAGCAAGGATTTGCACTATTTTTTTCATATTCCTTTTTATTTCCTTGAACAACAATACACGGGCATCTTGGATTTGTCTGTGTTCTCAGATTTCTAACATACTCTACATGCATTTTTAGGCAATTCAAACAATTTTAGATAGCCGCGTGAACAAAAGTGGGAGACTGAAAGCTCTATACGTAAAGACCCAACAAGGTCTTCTTATAGAGATCAAACCCCATGCACGTATGCCAAGGACATATAAGAGGTTCTCCGGTCTCATGGGTCAGTATAAGAGTTGAAAGAAGAATTTCGGTTTAGCATTTACCCATACAAAAGGATTGTTGTTGGTAGATGATTCCTATAATCCTTCTTATTGATTGTCTGCAGTGCAATTGCTGCAAAAGCTGCACATTACTGCATCTAATAATGGTGAAAAACTCTTGCGTCTCATCAAGAACCCTGTCACCCAGTATTTACCCACCAACAGTCGTAAAATAGGTTAACCATATTTTTTATGCTGATTTGTGCCTTTTGTGTTTGTATTTGCTGTCAACTTAAGTCAAACTGGCTTTCAATGGACTTCAGGCTTCTCACATAGTTCGGAGAAATTGCTCAATATGGACAAATATGTTGATACTATCAACGATGAATTGGATCTGGTTTTTGTGGTACATTACCTGTCATTCTCTCTACTTTATCCCTTTGATTTATTTCTTTTACGAGGACTATTCGTTTAGCTGAAATCCTTGAACATCCTTCTGTGGTGCATCGACAGTTAGGTGCAATGTCCCATGGAAAAATTGATGAAGATTATGTTGAAGATTATATTTCAAGTAAGCAAAAGCTTTTTTGTTTCTTTGCTAGAATTCCTTAGAAATGTTAATTAACCCTACCATATTTGTCAGGGATTTTCTGAAAGGCTTTCCCACATTCTTTCTCGTTTTCGGTATATGTTCTGATAGTCTTATTGTCTGATTGCAGTCTCCGAGTACCCACTGAGTGCTGCATATGCCATTGCGATTATCACAACAGCTGTAGAGCGTAAGTTCAAGATCTTGTAAGTTAAAGCAAGAGCCCCTCTTCCGTACCTCGGTTTTTTATATATATTCACAAGCAGTGGCTATAGCAGACTGTCGGTTCCTGGGCAAGATATGCCAGTCCATGTTGAGTTTTTCAAATTCATTGAAGTATGATAATCGTCAGAGATGTATTCTTCTTAACTTCTGTATTTTGTAATTTGTATTTGTGTATCTAAATATCACCATCACATATTTTCTATTCATTTGGCAAATCTCACGGCTAATTCATATAGAAGACAAATTTCTTTTAATTGGAAAAAAGCCCTCTAAAAATCATAAAATTTAAGTCACCATTATTTGTAAAATCATTCTTGAATGAAATAATATGTACCTAAATATAAGATGGGGATTTGGTGGAACAAACAAAGTGCCCTCAAGAGGCTGTTTAGGGGCACAAAATACTTGCCCCAACAACATCCCTTAAGGGCACCATTTCATCACCAATGCAATAATGTGGCCAACATCATAAAGGTCGTATTATTGTTCTCCTTTCTATATTAAATAATGAAATGTTTATAATGATGCTAAAAGCCTAACACACAAAAAATAATCATCATTATTCCATATTAAGCATCAAGTTAGAGATCTATAAATTAATCTTGATTAGATAAAGTCAAATACAACATGCTTTTTCCTTAATGAATGTAGAGCTAAACCACCATACAAACGCAAACTACATTTTATAATACAATACGACATACACTTCAATATGAGTTTTCATCTATAATGACCTAATTATAGGAAGTTCCCATAATTTCTTTATACAAATGTAAACAAAACGACAAGGACACAAGAAAAACATTGGAGGAATATACAAGCTGGCTAAAGATTTTGTTGGTGGCCCTAATAATAAGAGATTGCCATTTTTGTTAATGTTTTGCAATCAATATAAATAAAATAAAAAAGACGTGGTTGCCTACCATTTTATGTATCATTTTATTATTATAATACGTTCATATGAATATAAAGTGGGACATTTAAGGTGAAACGAAAGGAGCACGTATTTCCATGACCAATCAATCATTCTATATATAACACTTCACTAAAAAGAGGAAAGTGTACATTAGCACCAATAGACAATATTTTCAAGTCTCGTGTATGTATAACACTCATAAACTAAAAACTTTTATTTGATTTTCCATGATAAGTAGATAATAACCTTACCAATTTAAATTGCATGTGACGAGTAAGACGACAATGTGACAGGTTTTGATGATATTAACGAATTATCAATAATCCTGTCCTACTCTTCAACTCTGTAATTATCATCAATAATTAACAAATTAAGCCCTTTTAGGGAAATATTTCATGACTAATGAATTTTTTTCATCACGAGTATTATTTGTTCACAATATTAATTATCTTACAAAGCTGGTTGTTAAGAAAACAAAGGGTTTTCATTTAATATAATAATAAAATAATAATGATAATAATAATTAAGTCAATCATATATCTTACTATAAAAGTAGATCTCATGCACAAAGCATATCTATTAAAGAAAACTGCATTAATGGTGGAAGGTTCAATGTATCTCATTTGTTAAACTTTGTTTATTTATTTAAGAATTCAGTTCAACAGCTCAGTCCACATTTGTAGTATGTTAGGGTTAATTAATTATTTAATTTATACACTATGAAAATCATAACAATACATTAATTATACTTAATTATTATTTATGTGTTGGATACACGAAAACATTGTCTGTTAGTGCGTGCGTGTGAGAGAGACTCCTAACCCACTTAACCTCTATTACAATATTAAGTATTCACTAATTAAGTATTCTTAATATTTTTCATTTTTTCCAAAGTTTTTATTGGAACTATTTGGTTTGGAGAAAAGACAGGTAAGATTAATAGAATAATTAATTTTAAATACTTGATGCTCTCTATTTTTCATAATTATTATGATATAGTTGGCATCAATTTCTAGGATTTTAATTTGAATATTCTTTTTTTAGTCCCTCTTCTTTCTTTCTTTCTTTTTTTTTGTTTTTTTTTTATTTCTAAAAGTATTGAGATTTAACTCCACATACTTAAGTGAAAGATAAAGTAGATTTAAGAGCTGACTTATCATAATAAAGTCAAATCCTCAAATCTTTTGACTTTTATATACTAAAAAATAAATTGATCAATGTATAATATTCTATGAAGTTGTTTGGTTTGATTGATATGATTACCACTATTAAATCTCTACTTCAATCCATAATCAATTTTTTTTATATATTTTTATGAATTTAATCCCTTCTTATGTCACCTTAAACACTCAAATGAGTGATTTATTTTGGCTTGATTATATAATCACTCATTTGAGTGATTAAGGGGTATAAGAGGAGATTAAATTAATAAGCAAAGGTAAATAGTGGAGGATAAATGATAGAGATTTAATGGTGATAATCATATCAATCAAACCAAACAACTCCTACCTGTCTCGTTATTTATGTATTGTTTTGACTAATTAAAAAATTCTCAAAATTTTAATCAAAATACGACATAAATAGTGGAATGACGGGAGTTCTATTTCAAGACCACCAAGTATAGTATATTGTAGGGACAACGCAATGATGAAATGTGATAGGGAAATTTATGTAAGTTTCCTATTTGGTTGGACACAAATGCAGTAATGAATCTACTTGTCCTAGACATCAAGGGACACTGCATGCCCCAAAATGGATAATATCCACTTCTCAATTATTTATTATTCCAATTGGGCTTTTGTCCTTGCAACTTCAATGTATATGTTCAATCACATACTATTACTCCCCCCCTTTAACCAATTAAACATTCACTAGTGGCTCTCTCTCTATATATAAATATATTGGGTGCAAATAGTTTGTCGATTATCAATTAACGTAACGTTTCAATAATGAAGACAAAGGAGTATATATAATTATATATAATATATTTAAATTAGTGTGATTGAAGATGTTACATTTAGTTATATCCATCCTTTCTTAATGTTAATTTCATTTTCTTGATTTTCTTGATGTTGCAATATAAGTATTTCACATTGTAATCGTACTTTTATGATGCGTGAAGGGTCTAAACCTAAATTTATTTATTTATCATAGAGAAAGATTCTTTTTAAAAGAAAGTAAATACAAGAAGGGAAAATGAAATAAAATGATCACTTTTTGCCATGTTAGACAATCTAGAATGGGTCCTTTGACTAATAATAAGTGTAGTATACTGCAGTGAATGAGTTTTCTCTCGTTATTATTAATTAATTATAAATTGTCACTACAATTACACATCCATTTAAACTCATCATTGCCACAAATTACAAATTCACAATGGTATTGAATCTCTAGATGGTCAAAGCTAAAATCATACTACTATAACTTAATGCTCAGTATTTGCCTTACGAGTTTCCTTTTCTTATTCTTCTTTATTTTCTATAAATATAATTAAACTAAAGCAAATACTAAGTCTTAATAAACGATTACTCTATTTTCTTAAATATATATATATATATATAGAGAGAGAGAGAGAGGAAGGTATAGGAGTGGCAATTGCCAATTGGCAAGAATTATTTGTATAGATAGAAAATGAACAAGCCCACGTTCAAAGATTTGGTTCCCACTATTCTTTATTCTTTCTAATCTGTATTGCTTGCCTTGCAGTTCAATTCCAAGCTGGAAAAATTGTAAGAAAATCTTTGGTTGAAATCTGGTCAGATCTTGCTTCCTGCCTTCCTTCATTACAATTTTACAAACCTCCCTCTCTTTCCCCATTTTTATCTTCCTCACCTCACACAACACAACTCACCTTCTTTTATTTCTCCATCTCTTCTCTTAAACAATCAGCCTTTCTACTTCTCCTCAAACTGCTCCAACCCATATTCATTTTTATCTTACCTTCTGTGTATTTTTGGGAGTTGAGAGTAGAGAATAGAGAAAATGGGCATGGCTGCATCAGATGATCAGTTTCATGTTCTTGCTGTAGACGACAGCTTGATTGACAGAAAGCTCATTGAGAGGCTTCTAAAGACATCCTCTTTCCAAGGTTTATTTATCTGTTTTCAAGAATTTGAGATATGGGCTTTCTGGTTTAGCTTCTTAGATGGTCTTTTTATGAAAAAGATGTGATTTTGATAGTGGGATTTCGTTATTGATTGTGCATTTTGGTTTTTGGCAGTCACCACAGTTGATTCTGGTAGTAAAGCTTTGGAATTTCTTGGTTGGCATGAACATGAGAGGACCTTGTCTATTGAAACCTCTGTCTCTCCCAAGAATCATGAGGTAAGGTGTTCTTATTTCTTACCCCACCCTTCAATCCCTTACATGGTTAATTTAGCTGTCTGAAAATCCCTTTTCATCTTGGATTTCTCTCTTGCAGGAAGTGGAAGTGAATCTTGTTATTACAGACTATTGTATGCCTGAGATGACAGGGTATGATTTGCTCAAGAAAATTAAGGTGTGTGATTTAATTCTTTCTGATGCTTATACCATTTCAGGAAAAAACTATGCTTCTCACAGAATAACATAGTTTTGGCAAAAGTTCTGATGTTTCTTGAAAATTCAGCCCAAGTGGGCTCTCTCCTTTTCTTGCCACTCAACTCAATTTTGAATTGAATATATATATGAATCTTGTCCAAAATCTTGCAACAATGCCCTCTTGGATTATCCTTGCATTATGAAATGATTCTTAGTTTCTTTTTCTATGCCCTCAAGCCAGCTTCATCTATTATAATGTCAACTCCATTAATACACGTTAGTTAGAGAAACACTGTTTTAAATCAAATTCATCTGCAATAATATCTCTAATTCATGCATCTACCATATAATAATTGGATCAATGTTTCTAAGACTAATGTGGGGCTGCCTTGAAATTGACAGGAAACATCATTTCTGAGAGATATACCAGTAGTCATCATGTCCTCTGAAAATGTCCCTTCAAGAATAACCAGGTAGTTAATTTAACTTATTATGTATATTAAGACCAAAACCAGATCATATGTAATAATAATACAATGTTACATCATCAGATGCTTGGAAGAAGGGGCAGAGGAATTCATCCTAAAACCAGTGAGAATATCAGATGTGAACAATAAGCTGCGCCCACATATGATCAAAACCAAATTCAAGAAGGATATTCAGATTGAAACCCCAGAAAAGCATGAAAATAATATTATTACAACAGCAGCAGAAGAAGAAGAAAGAGAAGAAGGTGATTCAGAAATTCAGACAGCACAGTCTTTGCAGCTGCAAACGACACAAACCAATAACAGCAACGACGAAGACAACAACAAGAGGAAATCTTTGGATGAGGGCCTTTCACCAGACAGAACTAGGCCCAGATACAGTGATCTCCCTCTTATGTTCACTTAATCCTTCTTTTTTTATTTTCTTTTTTCTTGATTTATAGTTATGGGTGCGATATCAGCAACTCGACTCCAAGTAGGCCTCCTTAAATCACCTATCAATATTTGACACATAGCTTCTTTCCACCTTTTTTGTACTTTGATACAGCATGTTGGAGGAGTGATATATGTACTCAAAAGAACCATCAAGTCATCATCTGAAGAAGATAATTAGTTCGGTCCCCATTTTGAAAAATAATAAATTTTTGATTTTGATCTGATTTTGAAAATTTCCAAAATTTTAAAATTAATTTAAAAGAAATGGGAGTCTCGATTGAGATTCTGGAATACCGAATTCCATAAATTTTAGATTTTTCAATCCTGGTTCTAAATCCTTTCGGAACTCCTAAACCGGAAAAGTCTCAAGTCTCAGTGTCAAATTCTCGCCGCTAATAAATATTGTGGGATATAATATTATAATCATAATTAAATTTGAATTTCTTTGATGAATCTTAATTTTGTGTAATCCAATGAAGCCAACTTTAGTGCCAATCAAGATTAGTTGTACGAGAAAGACAAGGTATAGTTGCACATGGTATCCTCTCCTCCTCCCGCACCCATTAATCTTAAACCGTAATGCGAGATGCTACACAATTAGACAATACAAAATTTTAATCGAATTACTTGATGACGAGTTACAAACTTTCCGAGCGAAAATTCTCAATATCTAAAACTTAGCAAAATAAATTAAAAGCAGACATGATCCCTAATTATCCAAAACAGATAAGAATCGGCAAGCATCCCATAAAAATATGTAAAGCAGGTTATCAAACTAATGTTTTAAAAGTGAGCAACTTGCATCATAAAGTTGTACATTATCAATAAATAGTGGTACATTTAGTGGAAAGAGTAGAATAGGAATATGTATTATTGTCTGATGCCAGCACAGTTGACCATGTAAGAGCTAAGTGTACGGTTTGCATCGCGAGTTGTACGCTAATATGGTAATAACGATTTCCTCACTGGAATTATTGGGCTTATGATTGAAATAGAAGAGAAGGCGACCGATTGCGGATTTGTAGCAGAGCGCCCCATCACTTTCTCGCTCTATCATTCTCTCTCTAGATACTCGCTCTAGATACTCTCTCTGTATCGCTGTCGAAACAAAGCTCTGTCAATAGTACTCCCCAACAATTGCAGGTGACTGAATATATTTTGTTTTGAAATATTATGATTTTGTGCGGTTTTTCTTTTGATTCGTGTTTATGCATGAACTCTTTTGCTCAATCATGCGAGTATTTGTTATGATTTGGTGTGATTTTGCTCCTTTTATTCTCTGCCCTAAATCGGTGACTATTTTTTTTTTCTTTTTTGGGGAATAATTGTAGGTGAATTTGAACTTTATGGTTTTTATTACTTGTGCTTGGTGGAATTTTTGTTAGGATTGTTTTGAAAAGAGGGCGTGATTGTACTGTTTGAGTGTTATTTAGGTCGAATTGGGAATAGATGAAAAGACGTGTATATGAAGATTGAAGTGTTTGCTCTTGTTTTAGAGGAGTTATGTTGATGCTTTCATTGTTAGCAAGCTGTGTTAAATTATGTGTTTGTTAAGAAATAGATTGGCTGACAGTTTAGGACAATCAGTTTTCTGTTTTAAGTCTATTTCGATTCGTAGGTGCAGCAATAAGTTCGTTATTACGTGATTCATTGATAATTGATTTATATGTAAAGAAAAGAGACAAATAACCAGATGGAAGATGCGTACATTGTAGTAGTGATAAGAATTCGTTCATCACACTTAAGTATTATCCAGAACCTACTTGTTAGATGGAAATTGAGATGCTTTGCTTAAATTAGAGAATTTGGAGAAAATCAGAAACCGTGTGTGTGCTTGCAATAAAAACAAGAGAAAGGAAACATAATTTGTAATGGGCCTGTTTAAATTGTCTTTCTTTCCTGATACTTAATATGTGCAGAGAGATGTTCACCGTTGGTCATTTTACTTAACTTTCTTGTTTGGATAGGGTTTATCTTGCATGAATCACCTAACCTAACTTGCCTACAGGATTTATATGCTAAGTATATGCTGGTAAGCAACAGAGCATCTCAGAAATCTGTGGCTTACCTATAGTGAATTGATCGGCAAAGTATATAATCTTCTTCAGGAACTTGCAAAATGTCAAATGGTGAAGTTAGAAAAGTCACACAACAGGATATACAATTGGTAAGCTTTTTTGGCCTTCTTTTAATTTTAATAGATTATTTATATATGTGGTTTTTTTTTCTAATGTTGGCTGCCGGGTTCATCTTTTATCATCCAATTAAGAATCTTTTTTGATTCATGGAATGTGAACTTTACGAAATACTAATTTACTACATTTGGTGACATTTGAACTAAAAAATTCCTTCTATATGTAAATCTCCTTCCCCTCTTTTGGGTGTAGATACTTTCTACAGTATGTGCTAATCTTGTCTTCTGCACTGCAATTAGGTTCAAAACCTTATAGAAAGATGCCTTCAGCTTTACATGAGCGAGAGGGAAGTTGTGAATACCTTGTTACACCAGGCAAAGATTGAGCCTGGCTTCACTGAACTTGGTAGCATTGCTTTCCTTGTTTAATTTCAAGTATAACTCTTACAATTAACAACCATTATCATCTTGATAGTATTATAGTTTTCTGCAGCTGCTAATTTGTTTACTGGAGAAAATATTTGCTCCCTTACAACTACCTTATTGACTATATTGAGGTTCTTGTGCTGTCTATCACTAACATGAGGTTTAAAACTAAATCTACTTTCTTCCACAAGTTCCTCCAACCAATATTATGTCAGAGATCGAGCTTTGTGCAATATTTTTCTAAGTTCACTGTATAAATACTCATGTTCAAACTCACCTAACATTCTAGCCTCGTTCCAGTGTGGCAAAAACTCGAAGCAGAAAACCAAGATTTTTTCCGGGCTTATCATCTGAGGCTGATCGTGAAAGACCAGATATTAAGATTCAACGAATATCTTGAGAGACAGGTCGAGCTAATGCGTCAAGCATGTCAGACAGGAGTTGCATCCATGACTTTGTCTAATGGATCTCAGATGCATTCGAGTATGCCTTCCAATCAAGAGTTCATAAGTTTGCGACTATGCATTAATCATTCTAATCATATAAGCATAGCCCTAGAAATAATCTAAGTTTCTCTGTAAGTTTATGATAATGCATAAATCATAATGACATTCAAATTTTATTTTGGCATTGCAGCAGTGCACAACAACTCAGCCTTTCATGTTCCATCAATAAAGCCAGAAAACATGCAACACGTTGTTACTACTTTACCTAACACTTACACTAATGGTGCATCCACTCTGCAATCTGGCATGCAAGTTCCAGTCAACATGTCGGGTCATGATGGTAGGATTGATGTGCATGAAAACATGTTAGTATCTCAGAATTCCAACCCAGCAATCATGCAAGGAATGAATGGAGTAACGATTAAATCAGAGAGCAGCTTTGCAGGCGACTCCCATTTTATGTTTGGTGCAGACAGCAATCTCATAGAACCTCGAAATGCAATTGGAGAAGCCTCTGTTTCTACTTTCGCTGGTGGTGAGCCGAGCTCACAACTGTTGAATGAGTCCATGTTGGAGCAGGAGATGGGCTCATTTGGATTTCTTGGACAGATACCGCGAAACTTTAGCCTTTCAGATTTGACAGCCGATTTCTCCAATAGCACCGGTGCACTCTCTGCTGTCCTCTCTCTCTCTCTCTCTCACACACACACACATCTGCATCTGGACTCATATGATTACTTGATCTGCACAGATATACTAGAGAGCTACTCCAGATCTCCGTTTCTGGGAACAGACGCAAGCTTCTTGGACCCCCACATGAGAGGCGAACAACAAGGTACTAACTACTAATACTATTTAAGATTTTCTTCTTTCAGCTCTGTTTTTATCACTCAAAAATGATGATATCTGGTGATAATTCAAGTGCAGATGGCAAGAGATTGGACACCATATCGGAGGGGTTGAGTTATGATGATTTTGCCAGTGATTGAATCTTCTTCCTGCATCTCTTCCCTCCTTTCGCCTTGTCTGAGAAAAAACAAACTAAAATTATATTTCCTTGTTAAGATGTTTCTTGCAGATAGAAAGTTAATGTAAATACATTCCAGAATTAGGGAAGATTCATAATTGCAGACTAATTTAAGGTATGATATAGGTTGTTATTGTTAGGTAATAAATTAGCCTTGACTCCTTTGTAGCCATAGATCTAAGTTAGGAATATTTTCCATGTGTAAAAACTTTATATCAAGTGTAGTTATTATCAATTCTGCAAAGGGATGAACTGGGTTTGGAGTAAATTCTACACAAATGCAATGCAATAACAGGAAGGATGGTTATAAGACTCCAAAACGAACCATATCTATAATTAATCGGACTTGCAACTCAACTTACGAAACAATCATTACTAAGGGAACACATAATTCAACTCAAATAATTCCTAGATGTTTAGGGCTCCTTTGCTACTTAGGATGAGATATATTCCATTGAGATGTCTTTCGAATTATATAATATCAATTTTATGTTTGTTGATTGTATCAAAATATACGAGATGTATAACTTGTTTTTAAAATGTATTTTAACTAATTTATAATTATATAATTAGATGAAATTTAGGAAAATATTTGATATACTTAATTGTATTATATTTACCCAATCTTAGAAGTGAAATTAAGTCTTCAAATCCTTGCAAAATAATTCACAAATTTTACTGGGATAAGTCGCATAACAAATTTTCCTTGATATCAATAATTGCACAAAATGATAAACGTCAATTCCACATCTGGGAAGAAAATCATCCATGGATATAGGGAACACCAACAATCATGCCTTCACTTTGATTTTTCAGCTTCCTCCATAAATTTCATATACTCCGAATATCTACCATGAGCCCTTCTTGATTGAGTGTTCCTTCAATTCAATTTGGCGTCTTCCTGGGATGCACTGATCTGGAACAAGACTTTCTGATCTGATGATGGAAAAATCCTGAAATGGGTTGTTTGTTAAATCAAGAAATGCTGATTGTAAGGGTTTGATTCAAGAAAGAAGAGAGAGATATAAAACGACTGTTTTGAAATTTGTACAACAAAACTTGTTCCGCTTCAGCCTGACGGAGGATAGCTGCTTTGATGGTGTTATCTAGAAAATAAAATAGGATTTGGGTTGAATTGTAATTGAAGATCTTTGATAATTGGGAAAGATTGAATTTTGAGGTGGGCATGAATGGTTTGGTTAGCATTGATTGGATGGGTGGTTTCTTGCTTGACTGTTGCTGTTGAATTAGCGGGATCGTATCGGGCCGGAGATATAGGCCCGTTGCACGTTGGTTGATTTGAAGAAGCTTGCAGACTATGGTGTACAGAAGTGGAGTTTAACATTGGCTCACTCTAGAAGAGAAATGGGAAAAGAAGAATTTCTGCTATCAGAAATCCAGTTCCCTCGAACTAGAGCTCAATGTTACAGAGTTTTTCTTCTTTTTATGTTGATTGTAGCAAATGTGTGATATAGTTTGTTTTAATATATGGTGATCGAGTGTTGGAATATGAAGCTTGATTGAGGATTGTGTTATAGATTTGGAATTTGCAACCAGAAGTTTAAGGATGCACTATCCTCAACTCTCTCAATGTATTTGGTTGTTGATAAAGATTAAAATCTTCAAGTACCTAATAAAACAAATGAGACGAAAATATGCACATTTCTACTATGATGGAGTTAGTGGGTCACATTATTCCTTGAAGATGAATGAGGCGGAGTGATCAGTTGATGTTGATTGTTGAGGCGTGAATGAATGTGACGAGTGTGAGAGAGAGGAAAATGGAGGGAGGTTGTAGCTTCCATCAAGTTTTGCTCATCTATTTTATTTTTATTTAGACGTCACAAATCACCCATTAATCTTTGGTTAATTATAAACAAATCACCTTAATCATATCACACTAAGACGACAATAGATAATCAATCGCACACTGAAAAGGGCAAAACCGCATGAGACTTTTACAATGGGCCCTATTTTATCTATTTTTGAAGATTTTGATGTTTTTCTCATCATCTAATGTATTTATTTTTCACATAAGAAAGACCAGACCTTTAATCCCTAGTCTGGTTCCATGGATTAATATTCTCCAAGAAAATTACCAACCTCTATATTATCTCTCTTCTTTTTTAAATCTTTAAGGTTATAAATTTATATTCTTTCATCAAGAGAAAATGAGAACCCTTATTGGGAATACAAGATAAAAACAAAGAAAAAAAAGGAAGCTTTTAGCATATCGTTGAAAGTCACCAAATATGGTCTATTAGGCAATGAATATAAAAGTTATATATACGAGCCAAAAAGGCAAACACGAGCTAGCAACATAACAAGTAGAATTGTGCTATGGCCTACAAAGAATACAAATCTCTCCAATTTCAGTACACACGAGGAAATCTCTATGTGCATGCATCGGCATTTCACGTAGTGGCAAAGAGGAAAAACCACAATTACAGAATGACTCTTGTTTTGTCAATGACGCTCGGCATTACGTTAAGGATGGTTCCTGCATGCATAAATCGAATTACGACATAGATGCCAATATTCCTTCCAAGGGATCAAGATCCAAGGCAGCTTCACGGGGAGGCTAGGAGCAGGAGCATATAGAGTGCTGTAGAAAGAGAATTAGATCAAAAGCAGCACCAACGGGTAAATGCAATTCATTAAATGGGGCAGAGGAGTAAGATATCGCAAAATAATGACTTGTGTGTTCGTGTTCATGACGACATAGAACCTTGAAGGGGAGGAATACCTTCTCCCGGTGAGAAGCCCGTAAGCAGTTGAGCGTATAGTTGATCTGGAGAACGATGAATAAGCGTTTTTATAGTGTGGCCAGACTACCTCACCTGAAATAAATGTTATTATTAGTCCAACTAGAGGATATAAATTGAAAATCAAAGAATCAATATCTTTAGAGTAACAAAAAATCAAATGTAACCACAGAGATCATTCTTGCTTTGTGGCGCACCTAATTTTAAGTAATTGCTGTCAAGTAGTGAAACCAAAATTGTAGATTTGTTACTGCTGCTGCTAGTATAAGCTGTTTTGTGAATCTTTTCTGTGGAAGAATTACTACCAGCAACAGCTTCAGTCTCAGAATGTTGACACAATTCAACTTTGAAAAATATCCCAGAGGGAAATCTATTCCTACTCTTCAACCAAAGGAAAACTTTCGCGTATGGTGTTGAATGGACAAAAGATATTGCAGCCCCCAAAGCTACGCAGAGGAAACACACGGCTGTGTGCAAAATAGTAAAGAAAATATAGAAAGCCGATGTCGTTGGCAGGAGGAGTAATATAGGGGTGAACAGAAGAGAACCAACTACATGTTGCTCAACCGAATAGTCATAACTGTCCAATCTATGGCGCAAAGGATTCAGCTTTTTACCCCTGCAAAAGATCCAGCATTCATATCATGAGATTGTATAACCGACACCCAAAAGGTTCCATTAGAGCTAGCAAATCTTATCAAGAATGATCCGGGGATACAAAAAATTGACCACTCGAATACTTCTGCCTGAAGTCAACACGTGGCTCTAGTACTCCCTAGCTTAGTCTATCTAATCCTGAACATAAAATAAAGATAATATAGATATAATTTTATAATCATTAATTTCACCTTATTAGATAGGATTAGCTTACAACCACAATGGCATTGTCTATGATTTCCTTTCTATAAAAAATCAAAGGCAAGTGAAGATTCTTCAAAATGAAGATTTATAAATGAGGCTTGATAAGAGTGTTACCTGAAAAGGCGCCATAAAGCTGATAGTGCCTGTGTTTGTGTTGAGTACAGAAGTGAAAGAAATATATGAAGAATCAAAATGTGCATTGTTAGCAGAGAGATCACATCAACAACAAGAGCTACTGCACAAGTTGAACCAAAAATAATCCCACATAGAGCAACTCCTTTGAGTAAATAGAAGAGGAGAAAACACATCAAAACCCAAAGAGTAGACCAAATCTGAATTGCGTTCAACGAGATCATCCCTAGAACCCCAGCTAGCTCAGTATTCAACTTAAAACCAGCTGGATTACCCATCAGCCATACACACCCAGTACGCAACCAACCATTTGTGAAGTTGTGTGCAAAGTCTGAAACCCACAACAGCGCAGGCTCTGCCATAAGCCACAGGGGAATGCCAACTAAATTTCCCAGAAGAACATCAAATGCAATATTTGACCACATAGAATGCTTGTGGGATGCAGCTTTCTCTGCAAACTCAACACATGACCAATCCCTATTTAAATACCAGCCATAATGAGGATACATATGTCAAAGTTCATTTCTTAGAAAATGGGAACCGCAGATTTATAAACAGGGTATCATCTTAGACATGGTGTGAAAAACAAAAAAAAAATTAGGACATCCTATTTTCATGTGCAAGAATTATAGATTTGTTTCAGATGATGATGAAAGCATAGTATGTCAATAGATATTGACATTGCTAGTGGAAATCTTTTTTGATACCACAAATATCAAATTTAATATAAAACCAAAGCATGCATCTTCAGTAGTTGTAATAGCATAACTGCAGAATACCTTTGACTACCACAACTTCTGATACCTTTAAACTAATCAAACAATAGTTTATAGATAAACCAATTTTCATGATACCTCATATTTTGATCCTGGAGAAAAACTGGCCAATACAAGAGTTGACAGCAGCGGAAGTGAATATTCTTCATTGAATAGCTAAACACTTTGGTGAACAGAACATCTATGCCAGTGTGAGATAACCAACCAAAAGGAATACGAGCTAACTGAAGAATGATGTAAACGGTAGTTAAAAGTGAAGCAACTGATACAGCACATATCTGCCATGCGAAGGTAAAGAACCTGAAAAGGCATAAAGAAGCTGTTAAGTGATTTAAGAAAATTAGTAGTTTGGAGGAAATTAGTACTTTGGATGAAAGGATTATCTTAGTTACAATTGAGGAATGCAGAGAAGTGCCCCAGTATCGGCATGATGATGTCCATTAAACAAAGTTTGAGCAGCATTAGCACTGTTTATTGCTTGGATGACAGTATCCTAATCAAAAGGATGTTAGAATAACTGATTTAGAAAAATGAGACACGAATACAGTGGATTATAGTAAAGAATGTTTACCAAATCAAGGTGTATATCCCTCTTGTGAAGCTCTTCTAACCACTTGGGTTTCTTGCTGGTCAATGATACTGGATTGGATGAAAAATGACCGCCCAGAGAATAATGGTGACCGCCAAAAGTTGGTATTTCATAAAATATAACCTATATTTATCACGAAGCAAGATAGCATTTTTTAGAGAAAGCAAAAGAAAAAAATTGCAGTACAGGTGAGCACGACTTACATACGTGGAGATCTAGATGTGGATAAATCTTTCCATTCAAATGTATGTGATCCATTTTCGGGATAGCAAGAACTCTTGCGTCCAATCTTTCAGAAAGAACACAAAAAAGTTTGATTGAAAATTTTTCTGTATCAGCATGTCTACCTTGTCCTAATATTTTGTCATGCCTGAGGCATCCGCAGCCCCAGCTCCCTTGATTACTAACAAGTGAAATATAACTTTGATCGCCATTTAGTTTCATATCTTCATTTCCACAATTGGCCAACTTACTGTTACCACTACAATCTGCTTGAACATATCCCAGCAGCGATAATTCACTCTTAGCTTGAAGAAGTGTAGGCATGCTCTTATTTGTCCTTTTAAGAATTTCCTTGATGAAAGAAAGCACCAATACAAGCAAATCATCAAATGGAGATTACTCAGCATGTTACTAAACGAAAAAAGGACAGCGATAACAATAATCAGCATTGAAATTTAATCATCACAAGTACGACCTTCCAAATCCTACAATCCAATTCCATATAAGACATGACGCAGTGAACATTGCTGCACAATATCACAAAACTAAAATTGCCAAAATCTGATTTGCGTATATGGAACCGCAATAGCACGCGGATTAACCTCAACCAGTTGCATAATTTCCAGGTTTAGATCATATCTAACAGCATCAACAATAAAACTAAACTAAGTGCATAACTAACATCATCAACAATAAAACTAAACTAAGTGCATAACTAACACCATCAAAAACAGAAGTATATTGACTAATTCAAAAGAGGGAAAAGCAACGTACCACGAGATCCAAACCGGAATCCAGCGAAGTAGCAAGTTCGTGCTGATCGCAAGCGAAAGCCACGACGACATCGATGGAAGCTTCGGAGGAGGGAAGAAACCATCCAAACACAAAAGTTGACTCCGGCTGAGTTTGAGAAAAGATATTAGTCGGCCACCAAAGCCTGCAATTTCTTCTTTTCTCCATCGTTACACCTCAACCAGCTAGCGTCACTCGTCGTGGATCTGTGGCATCCAAAGAAGCGCGATTCGCTGGAGTTGTTAGCGCCCGGCCGCCGTCAAACCCCAGTCTATAGATTCTATATTCGAGGTTTGTGCTCACTTTTTCATTTCTCCTATTTTCGATATAGCATCTTCCTATTTTAACATTGTCCAACCAAAGCTGAATTTACACATTTCATCTTTAAATTGATTTTTTGCTTTGCAAAATTTTATTTTCTGATAATCATCATAATCACAGATTTAGCGTAGATAAACTCAATTTAATATAATGAAAAATCAACTTATATAATGAAATATAACAAATTTATTTTCAAGGCAAATTAAGTGGCATAGAAACAAACTAATTTGGAGTGCAAAATGATGCTCTTTAATTTTATGCCCACACGTTTTAAATGTGGGTTTCATTTTTAATACTTTTGACTCGTATTAATTGTCCACGAGTATAAAAGAATCTCGAGGGATAAATGGTAAATTGATAGCACTCCTATTTCTCTATCGCGAATGATATATTGTGATAATGCGTATTACTATAATTATAAGCAAACGAAACATTTATCATAACTTTTATAAAATAATTATTGTGTACATGTGATTGCACCACATCTTTTTTACATATACCAACAAAATATTTCTAGAAACGATAACATAATGGCCTAAATGTTAGCCTCGTATAAACACGAGTATGCAACGTTACAAATCCACATAAGTAGGTGTCAACTTACTAACATATATTATAGATGTTTCTGTTTTAATTAAAAAAATTACAACTTTAATTAAGATAAAATATAAATTGGGAGACAGTGATTCACTAGTATTGTGACATTATGCAATGAGTGTCATTAGACTATGTAGTAGAGGTTGTATTATTCAAAAGCAAATACATGAACTATAATACCTACTACTTCATGCTAAAAGTTGTCATGTTATTTTTTTGAACCGTTCTACTAAAAGTATTCACTTTACTATAAAATAAAATGTTTTATCTTTACCATACTTCACTTCCCTACTTTATTAAAACAGAAATTTTATTTTTTTAATCTCCATGCCGATTCGTTTTTCGGCATTTTTAACGGCACATAGAGAGTATTATTGTGCGGCCAATATAACCCATCATTATTTACTTTTGCATAATAAAAATACAAGTAGTGCTTTAAATCACTTTCGTCATTGTATGCACAAATACAATATTTTATAATAAATAAATAGCAGCTTAGGCGACATAATCCCATCTTTAGTGATATTTCCAAGTAGGAAGGGAAACCAGCCCATGTGCCCAACGCGGATTTGGAGCTCCTAACCCGGACCCACCATCAATTTACACTTTTAGCCCCTCCTTACCGTCGGATGAACTCGGACCCACTTGTCTTACCGTTGGATTCTCCTCTCCTTTTCTAGCACGACAATCATTAGAATGTTACAGGCCATGCGAGGTGGGTCCCGGATCTGGACCCCACGGTTATAATTCCAATCTCTGTACCTATTCCTATTCCACGCTTATCCTATCCCGTCACCGGCTATATCCGGTAAGCCACGTCCCCACCTCATTATTGATTTTTTATGTACAACCCTCGAGGCGCAGTATACAACCCCACTTACGGTGGTCTATCAGGGCGTGCTAGAGCGCGTTTGCCTTTGCCTTTGCTTTATTTTTATACCAGACCACGTGAATAATACTTTACTCTTTTATGAATTTATTAGCATTTATGAAAATAGTTTAATTCTCATTTAAATTATTATATTTAATTAAATTAATGTATAGAGAAGATTTTTTTATCAAAATGAAAAAAACAAATTAATAAGCGATTAACAATAACAAATAATTTTAATTAAAGGGAAAGTGATAGAAATCAACCAAACAAGGCGTTAGCTTAATATTATGAGTTGTTTGAAGGGTCAATCAGTGGGCAGGTTCGGTCCAAACCAAACCTATGCTCTGGCTTCCGAACCTCTAGGCTTTGCCTCTATCTTCTGTGCCTATATATACAAGTCTTCTCTACATATCGGAGCGAGTCATAGCTCAATACGTGTAAGCTGAAAATTTGACGTTGAGAACTGATATTTTACTCAGAAGGTACTGTTTGTGGACTCGATTTCTTTTCAATTTTGCTTCAGATTGCCTTCTTTGATTACTCGAATTTATGGATCTTATGGTAAAGCTTTTGACTGCGTAGATCCGTTGATCCGATGCTCAAAGTGAAATTTTTTGAATTTTGTAAGAATTTTTTCTCGGATATTGCCGATCTGGTGATAAACGTTTTCAGAATAATTATTTTGAGTGCGAATCTAGAAAATTTTCTGCTGAGCTATCTTGTAGTAGTAATTTATTTTGGTTTGGATAAGGTTTGACTGAAATTTGTGGTGAGATTCTGAAAGATAGAATAAATGGAGTCTACTTGATTTCGTCTCTGTTTAGTTTGAAAATTGACTCCTATCGCCCCCTCAATTTGCTGCAACAAGTAGTTTATTATGAAAATGAAGGTGAACTGCAGTTAAATTCTATGATGCAAATAAGGTTGCTCAGATTTCTCCTGATGCCTTAATTGAACATCGATAACTTTTAATTTCAGGTGAATTTGATCTGAAAAATAGAAACCATGGCTCTGGTATCTGGGGGAAGGTCTTCGTTGAATCCAAACGCGCCTCTGTTCATCCCTGCGGCGGTGCAGCAAGTGGAGGACTTTTCACCCGAGTGGTGGAACCTTGTCACCACCGCCACCTGGTTCAAGGATTACTGGCTGAGCCAGCACCAAGGGGAAGACATTTTCGGTGACGAGACCGATGGAACCGACGTGGCTGGATTGTTGCCTGATAACTTTGACCTTGGTATTGATGACGAGATCTTGAATATGGAAGCACAGTTTGAGGAGTTTCTACAGTCTTCTGAGGCTCAGGACTATCATGGGAGCAAAGCCGCCAGAGGAATCACTGATAATGGTACATATTTCCAATAAGCTCTTATATGTCTGAATGTGAATATCTCATGTGGATTAGTACTAATGTTTTTGGAGCTATTGGCATATCACATCATGTAGCTTTTAATCACGATTGGAAAAGGTGATTAGCCACCATCTCAATATAGTCTATCAGGCCCATCGATTATTTAATTTATATGGATGCATACGCGCCACCTAATCTCCAATTAGTAATTAAAATAAAGAGGTATTGGGTTACACTTCTATGCCAACCCATTTTGCAACTCCAATACTTCATTACATAGCATCAAGAACTGTTGAGGGCTTTCTAAATCTGTCTTTACGTAAATGTGCTTTGCAGAAATGGATTGACTATTTGACTTGCATTCTTTTATGTGACGAATCACATAATTATCAACTTGAAATGATATATTCCAACAGAAGAATCAGAGTTTGACGACTAATATGTGTATATATGTGTTCAGGTTTCACCAAGAATGGGGCATTAGTGAAGACTTTGAGCATGCCAAAGGAGAGAGGGTACATGTCGCCTAGGGAGGCGATGAAGAATTGGGACAAGCCTGCAAGGATTGTGAGCCCAAGGTGCAGCCCTCGATTCATCCAGCAGCCTCGTTAAATCCAAGGTTGGATTAGGTTGTTAGCCCTCAGTATGTCTCAACAAAGCAGTAGTCTTTTGTTTTGTTGTTTTCGTGTAAGTTTTTCTGTATAGAGCAAGGTTTGGCTCTCTTGTACTTATAGCCTTGTTCATATCCTGACGTCCCTTGTTTAGCTTTGACTATAATGAAAATGTAAAAAAGAAAAACATATATTGTAAGTGTCTACTTATATGGAAGTAAAGAGGAATTTAAATAAGTTGTCCCTAGCAGTATGAATCTTGATAGTTCGTCAAAGTTTTGTCAAATTTATACATTGCTCAGTGATTGGTATGTGGCAAATTTCACATATTTCAATTCACACTTAATTGAGTACATATTGCCAAAGCAAATAAGCTCTCATCTGCTCCAACCTAACTCTCAACTCAAGACACTGCTAGCTCAATTTAATCTTTTCATCAAAACAGGGACTTGAAAGGAACTTGCAATCTTTCAACACTAGCGCTAAAGATTCTAATTATGTGTGTGTAAATAGTGTTATCTTACATGCGTAAAGATTCTAATTGAGTCGAGTTACACGTACCATTCGGTGAAAATTATATTTATATAGATTAAGGGGGCCGGATTCAATTGAGATTCTATATGGATTTAGAAAATTCATAGAGTTTTACAGATTTTTTTATTGATTTACATGAATTTTTATAGATTTGAGATGATTATAGAATATATTTTTTACATAGACTTTCATAGAATACGAGGTTAGGGATGACAATGGATCGGGTTGGACCAGACTTCCTATGCTTAGTCCCGACATGCAGTTTTGTGGATGGGCCCAAGCCCCGCTCATGGCCCAACCGAACTTGTAATTTAAGGCCAAGCTCTGGCCCATGTGGATTGGGCGGACATCCGTATCTTATTTTTTCTTTATTATTTTGTAACATATTTAAAAATATATATAATTAATATATCTATTAATTTATATTTATTATACATTGATAACAATGATGATATTTTTATTATTTTACTAATATATTTTATTTAGTATGTCTATTAATTTTTTTCTATTATACATTAAAAATAACAATTATATTTATATTATTTTAAATTTATAGTTTAATATAAGACATTTAAATATTTGGGACGGGCTTAAACATTAGCTCAAACTCGACCATAACGTTATCGGGTCGGGCTTGGACAGATTTGAATTGAACCGTGTAAAACTATCATTCTTAGTAGGGGCTCGAAATAGGACAAAGAGGGTCGGGTTTAGGGATGGACAACGTGTCGGGCTGCGCCGGACTTTCCTATGCCCAAATTTGGCCCGCAGTTATTTATACAGGCCCATGGCCTAGTCGGGTCTAAAAATTAGGCCCAAGCTCAGATCCATATGAATTGGGTGGACTCAGGCCAGACCCGCGATTTTTTTAATTAATCTTTTAAAATATTTTTTTATTTTTAATTATTTTTGTAGTATATAATTATTTTTTAATTACATTTTATATATTTTAACATTTATTATACTTTTAAATGTAAATAAATATTAAATCCAAATTTATTTAGTTGTATATGTTATTTAATATATATATTAATTTATATTTATTGTATATTAATTATAATAATAATATTTATACTATATTTAATTTATAATTTATATATTAATTATATTGATGTCGGGTCAGGCTTGGGTCGGGCAGAGAGCTAAATTATCATCCCTAGTCGGATTTGTAAAATTTTTTGAGAGAATCCATTGAAATCTATGATTATTAGAAGAGATTTTGTATAATACTATTTATATATATTTTTGAGAAAATTTATGAAAATTCATAGACTATATTAAAGTTCTAAAAATTTTAAAATCCGTATTGATTTGAATGACTTTTAAAAATTTGAATTGAATATCCCAAATTTTAAAAGTCTACGACCTATATCCCAAAAACCCAAAGACGAATTTGGCATAAAAATATACTAAAATTAAAAAGAAAATGGGCAAAAGAGCACGTGGCAGATCCCTTAAGCGGCAGGTGTTGATGATAAGCACCATAAAATTTCCCACGCAAACAACAACAACACCTGTCGATGATTTACACATACCCTCCAAATCCCTCACGAACACACTCGCTCATATATTCATATACTAGCCATGCATCCCGTTTTCTTGATCTGAAATTATACTCTCTTCTACTCCAAGAAAAATCATCATTTACTACAAGGAAGGAAGGAAGATTACGTCTTTGTCTATAAATGAAGAGAAAGACCTCTCGGCCTCCGCCGTGGCAAGTTCTGGATCTCCTAGCCCACCGCCTCGACCCTCAAAGCTTGGCCACCGCCGCTTGCGTATGCAAATCTTGGTCGATTTCAATGGCCGCCGACCACCTATGGCAGCCCATTTGCTCCGCCGCTTACCCCTCCCTCTCCAGTCTCCATACAGCCGCCTCCTCGGCGCCAATTCCCTACTGCAAGCTCTACGCCCTCGGCCGCGCCGCCGAGAAGCGCCGCCTCCGGCGTCCATCCAAACCCCACCTCTCCATTCACGATTTGGTTTTCACCGTCGACGTCCAAAACGGCCGAGGCTGCGTAGCCACGGTGATCAACCCCGGCGGCGACATCATCCTCAACAACGACAACGCCGGCGTTTTCCGTTTCGATATAGACGTAGGCAGCAACAGTCTGGTGGCGTTCGAGGAGCTTGATAGCCTAAAAATCACGTGGAATGTGGTGCTGCAAGGGTTGAAGGGCGTCTTCACCATGATGGATTGTAAGGGCAAAGGCAACTTTGTTTTGGGGTTGGAAGGGTGGTTCTCGAAAGAGCTTCCGCCGCCTGGATGTTGCTCCTCCTCCGCCGCTAGTGGGCTTGTGGCGGACTTGAGGCTGGGGCTTAGGGAGGGCGGCGCCGGCAAGGTAGTGGTGGAGAAGATAAGCGTGGGGGTGTTGAGTATAGTTAGTTGGAGATACGTCTGTATTGATGATGCTCTTAGGTACTTGCAGCATTTTCTTCTTCCTTCTTAAGTACTTACTACTATAATAAAGTTCCTTTGGGACTAATTTTGTTATATATGAGAAGTATTATGGGCAAGGCAAAGATCAAGAAACTTCAATTTCCTAATCCCAAATCAAGAAATTAAACTAGCGAAAGATCAAAGAACAAATTTGGAATTGTCACCAAGATTCAGACAAAGGTGAAAATTTTATACCGGACTGTCCGTGAGCAAAATGGCATCTTTCACCATAGTTACACTGCCCCACCTCCCATCTAGTGCAAAGCCTCACTTTCCATCCCGGCAAGGACTCGAGCTCGCCGGAATTCCCCCTGCCGTCAGACCGTTACTCCAATGCTGATAGCAGAGCTCTCCCTCTGGCACGGCATGTCGACCTTGAGCTTCTTCTGGGGAGGCGAAGGGAGTTGGTGCAAGAAATTGCACTTGTCTCCAGGGACACTCTTCCCCATTGTAATACTTCTTACCTATCTTCATCCTATGAATCATTTCACCCCAAGGGCCACCTCCATTGGCCCATGAGCGAATGTGCAATGCTCGCCGTTTCTGCAAGCCCCTTCCATGAATTTGGCACAGATTCGAGTTTTGTAGAATATGTGACTCGTCCCTTTGTTTCCGGGAGCATTTATTTGATTCGTTGGCTGGATTGGTAGTGCCAAGTTTGGAAATTTTTCGAGCTGTTTCCGGTCGGAGCCTATCCAGAACGCCGGGGCGTCGCCGATGGAGTACGACGGTGATATGAAAGGATTCGGAGGCTGTGTGGGATCGGGAAAACTCATCTCCGGTGATCTCACTTGCATCAAATTTGCTTCCGGAGAACATTAATCAAGATCCAAACTTTATTTTTCTCCCCTCAAAACAAATCAAATACAAACCCAACTGAAACAACATAAAGAATTGAAACTAAGAACGAAGAAGAATGCAGAGATTATTCACATGCAAAAGAATCAAAACCGAAAGCGCCAGAAACAATCGATTGATTCAGAATCAATTGGCAGAAAATCAATTCGGATCACGAAACAAAAATCAACCGGTAAAGATTTCAAAATATTTAGCCAATTTGATTGCACCAATTTCCCAAATTCAAATATGTATTTTTATTTTCTCGCAGATTAGTGCACATGACAAAACTTGATTTGAGAAAAAAAAAATTATTATATGCAAATAGAAGTACAAATGCGGCGCCTCAAAACCTAAATTAGGAGAGAAAAGAAAGTTTAGTTGAATCTTAGTAGAACAAAACCCTAAGACAGCTAAAACCCCACAACAGTAGCATTACCATTTACAGTAATTAAATAGGTTTAAAAAGGATTATCTTCTTTGATAAGATGATACGGAAACTACTGGGTCCTTTTCAAGCACGTGACAGAATCCGAGCATTCTGAATTTAGACAGAATAATTTATGATGTTCTTCCGCCGTTCTTATTTATGGATTTATTTATGATTATTCTGCTTTTGTGAATCATTTGACGCCCTGAATATAGTAGCTATCTCTTAATACAAGTTAACTCGTCCTCTATATTTTAGAAAAATTTCTATTGATATTAATTTAAAGTTTTAAGCTAATATTTCTATAGGTAACGTTTCAGTTATTTGAATTTATAAATATTCTAATTTCATTTATATTTTATTATTATCGAATTTCAGAAGCTACACACTAGTTGGCTTTTACATGACGCAATCATTTTCGAGCATGTTTGCAATTAATCCAATTAATTAACCTTTTTTTTTAAATAATATCTGCAACTAAACAGATATTGTTGAATTAAAGATGGTATGTAGAGCAAAATAAGTTTTATAGTTCAATACTTAAAACAAGAACCTTAGTAGACAAGCTGTCAATATGTCCGAGTGGTTAAGGAGACAGACTCGAAATCTGTTGGGCTTTGCCTGCGCAGGTTCGAATCCTGCTGTTGACGTTCATTTTACTTGCAATTAATTTTAAATTATGTTTTGTTTTTTTTGGTTATTCTTACATAATATATTAAAAAAATGGAGTTGATTGTGATTTGTGAATGTACAGTCATAATATTATTACAAAATTGGGAAAATGAAAATTGCTAAGTATTTGAGTGATTGCAGAAGTGCAGGAGTAGTTAGCTGAGAGAAAGATTCCTCTTCTATTTGAATTTGTGGTTCATGGATCTTTAGTGCTGGATTTCTGGTGTTGTACCTCGAGCGCCATAACCAGATTCTTCAAGCAGACATCAGCATCTCCAGGTATGGTTTTGGGCATCAAATTCTCAGCAACATCAGCTGGAGTCATCTCCACTTTCCCCAACAGACTTTGTATTCTTGGAAACAAATTATGCCATTCCAAACAAAGATAGTTCTTCGCTAATACCTTAAAACCCTCGAAGCTGCAGTACGACAGCTCGATGTGCTTGTCCATTCTTCCTCTCCTGATCAATGCAGGATCCAGATTCTCCACGTAGTTCGTTGTGAAAACTATGATTCTCTCTCCCCCACAAGCCGACCACAGCCCATCTATGAAGTTCAGAAGCCCAGAAAGTGTGATCTTGCTGCTCTTAGTGTCTGTTTCTTGCACACCAATTTTCTGGAAAACAGGGTTCTCTCCCTCCTCTCCCTTGTCTCTTCTCTTTCCCCTCTGTCCCGTGAGGTCTGCGGAGCAGTCTATATCCTCGATCACGATGACGGCCTTGCTCGAAGTCGCGATCAGCAGCTTCTTCAACTCTGTGTTGTCCTTCACCGCCGTCAGCTCGAGGTCATAAACGTCGTAGCCCAAGAGGTTAGCCATGGCGGCGATCATGGTGGACTTCCCCGTTCCGGGAGGGCCGTAGAGGAGATAGCCCCGTTTCCACGCCCTCCCAATTCTCTCGTAGAAATCCTTATTCTTACTGAACGACATTAGGTCTTCGACGATGTCCCTTTTCGTCTCCGGCTCCATCGCCAGAGACTGGAACGTCGCCGGATGTTCGAAGGCCACGTGGCTCCACGACGCCCCGTTGTTGGTGTAGAGCTTCCGGCGCCGGTTCTTGGTGGCGATCGACTTCCCCTCCTTGACGACGTGGTCGAGGTAGGTCCCGACGATGAAGCTCCGGTGTTTCTTGTGGAATTTGAGATTGTAGTAACGGCGATCTTCGTTGACCGGTTGGAAGGAGAATGTCTGGTTTTTAGAGATGTGTTTGCCGGAAGACCACCAGACTTTAACGCCGTTGTACTCGTCGACGACTTCTTCGTTGTCGTCCATGCTTAGGGAGACGGTGTTGATGCTGTTCTTAACGACGTCGGCTTTGAGGCGGCGTGCCTGGGTGGCGGAGGTGGAGCTGAGGTAGTCCTCAATGGCGGCGTAGACCTCGCTGCGCATGAAACGCTCGCCGGTGAACTCGTTGAAGGTGATTTGGACGTTAGGGGAGAGGAAACCGAAGAATTTGTGTGTGTGTTTCTCGAGGGAATTGCGAAGGTGACGAGGGAAATATTGTTCGAAAATTGCTTTGAAGAACATGAAACTTGCAATCAATGATCCTAATTGACCCAATACCTCTCCAAACCTCATCATTATTATTTTTTTCAATCTGTTTAATTTGAAGAAAGTTTGAATTATATATAGAGAGATGAAGGATGTCGGCAGAGAAGAAAATAGGAGAAATATTTGTGTTATTCGGTGTTCACATGCTTCTTATCTCTATGCCTAAGTCTAACTCTTACACGTTAAGGATGAGACGCCACGTCATTGTCTAAGTACTTTCTTCTTTTTAGTTTCTTGTTTTCCTGCGCTTGCTGTATATTCAATGGCCGAACAGCAAATGTAAATGTTATCATAAATGTCAAAATCTGGAGCAAGGCACAAGAAAGAGAATATTCAAACTTCAAAGAGTGAAGGTTGCAGCGACATAATGAACAAAGTAGTTTCTGCAACACCTCTGGCTAATGCTGTTATATCTATGAGTACAAAATCCAGAAGCAAGTTAAACCTGCTCAATTTCAACTCTACATAATCTCTGTTTCTTGAGAATACAGTTCCTGAAACAAGCCTTGAGGTATGGTGATCACTTGTACCAGCCTGTAAGGAGCCACCGGAGTAAAAAGCAGAATCCGCAGCATATAGCCTGTATAAAAAAATAGTTTCATCAAGAAAGATGCGGCCATGGGGTCCTACAGAAATAAAGTGGCACTTGAAATATTATCTGTTGTTTTGTTCAGTAATCTACATGCATAGGCATAGCCGTGTAAGCTGGAGAAATGATGGAATTTGAGACGAAGGAAAACCAATAGATGAATCACCTGGAAAATCAAGAGTAGAACGCAGAGAGATTTCTCTGATCTCCGGCCAAACTGTTTAAGAAACAAGTTCACGAGAGTTCCATCGTTGGTCCCTGTTAGTAGGCCGGATTTGGGGTCGAACCTGGGGGTGATCAAGTGAATGACAAGATATACAGGGGAGCTACAATGAACATTAAGGAATGAAAAAAGAACTGGGAAACATACTTTGGCAGTCGATGCCGTGGACAAGGTATGATACCAGCCAGCTGAAAGAATGAAAAAAGAATCAGGTGATGAATAATGCATTTTCTTGCGTTTATTCTTCTATTTTTGTGTGTGAGTGAAGGAAATTTTTCAGGAAGAGACAAACAGAGAGAGAACCTGTGGAAGTGAAAGCAGGAAGTTCAAGACTTGTGGAGCAAAGAATATCAATAGTGTTTCACTGAAATGGAAATAATTAGTCGAAAGCTTTATTTATAGCGAAAAGAAAGTACGATTGAACTATATATTCCGTGATCGGAACCTCATAGTTTCAAGATTAAACGAGTAACGATGTAGGGGATGGGAACAGACCTAAAATGGCCTAAAATGCCAACAACAGCCATAGTCATTCCAGCAAAGTAAGTGTAAGTGTCCCCCACAAAAACTGAAGATGGATACCTATGAAAAAAGATGAAGGCATGAGTTAGCATTGGAAGACGTGTGATTCGACATCAAAGAGTGAAGCATCTGTACCAGTTAAAAGAAAGTAAAGCTAAAGAAGTTGCAAGCAAGGGTTGAACAAGGTAAATGGAGAAGGCATGTGCTTGTTTATGTTCCAGATCAGCCAATGCCCCAATTTGCCTGATATTATGTATCAAGATCTGCAAGAGCAATATGTTAAGATTCAATACGAGCACTCAAATTGGAACGTCAAGACAAGATTTTTGGCTTACAGCACAAGCAATGACAACTGTCTGTCCAACTTCAAGGCCATTAATACCCGCATGAATGTTAATTGAATTTGTGCAGAACACAGCCAACAACCCCATGTAGAGCTTATATATCCACCCTAATAGCAACAAGGAAATGTTAGAGATAAGGGATCATGTGGCATTTAGGCATAATATGGGACATCATCAATCAAAGTTGTGAAGTGTCATATATATCTTATCAACATTACATATTTATATTATTAAATAGTGATAAAGAAGCATATGGTAGATCACCTAAATCTAAAATCTCATGTCCAACATACGGAACAAGTGGCTTTGGTATGATTATAGTTGTATGCCCAGCATAAGCCATCAACAATGGAAGAGCAGCAATAGATGGTAACACCAGTTTCCTGTCTTCAAAATTACACAAGACGATATAAGAATTCATCAGGTCATTAAAAAAATAAGGCAGGAGAGACATCTAGAATACTCACACTCTCCAAGGTACATCAAGGACGTCATCAACGAAACCAAGCAGAGTGATGAAACAGATTGATGCTAGTGCAGCATTGTATTCGACTAGCCACTTAAAGAAAAAAGGAAACACGTTACTCTGTCACCAAAATTAAGTGATAAAGCTCAGACAGGACGTGGGGAATCAAATGGGAAACATAATATTCAGTTTATAGACAAAGATATCAATCTAAATACCTTATAACTGAAGTGCTTGCTTGTGCTGACTGTAGGTGAAATTTTACTTTAACCAGTTATAAGGACCACAATGTTTAAAGTTTTTATGAACCTCTGTTTTATAAACTCATAATGTTCAAATTAGATAATCTTCAGTTAAATATAAATTTAAGCTACAATATTAGCTTCCCCTAGTTGATTCAGAAAATTTTGCCCAACACCAGTTGTAATTGTGTCCTTATCCCTGGTCATGCATAACTACTATGGTGGAACCAGCATCAAGGCCACCATAGGAAATATTAATTTAACTATATCAACTATCTTATAATATAGCATATTATATGTAAATGGACATTGAAAGGACTACAACAGCGAAGGCAGACCTTGTATGTGGTGCTAATTCATATAATCAGGTCTAGATAGTTTATATTCATTGCATTTAAAGAATTGCAATAGCAGCAAAGCATTAAAAGCTTACATTTGAGTCTGCAGTGAAGTTGAAGTATTGAAACAAGATAGTGACAGCTAGAAAAACTACAGCAACAACTATACCCAACGATTCAGGCCTGTATAGCAGAGAAAAAGAAGCAGTTTGATCAAATAAAGCCTGCAATAAGTGAAACAAGAGTATCCAACATCAAACATATAAGGCTAATCATGCTACTTGTGCAACTCCAGCCTTTTTATTAAAATCTTCGCATTGATATAGTATGATATCTCAGTACATATTATTTAGTCGGCACAAGAACTCATCTAATAAATACTACTGCGGTCAAAAAATCATGTTTTTTTGCTCAGATTAAGCTTCGTAAATGCAGAAACGTCATCACCTTGAAGTGGCAGCGCATATAAAATTCTGTTAACTAATTCGGCACAGGATTCTTTTGATAGGTAATCCACATTTAAATCCTAATAGAATATACGTGTAGAAAATCCAATCTATTAATTAGGAAAAAAGCCCATGATTTAGGGAAAGAAACAACACAAAGATTCGCTCATAACTAATTGATGAACGAACTATCCAATATTTCAAGACACCACATTTAAGCTCGAAATCCACTAAACCCTCAAACCATAATCCGTAACTTCCGAACACGAATTTAAGATATAGAGAATAAGGACATCAACCAAATTAAAAACTTACACTTTAATAGATCCATCAGGCGTGCCCTTCTTGTTAATGTCATACCCAAACAAATTCCTTCTCAGCACATACTTCGACGCCACAGGGATCATTTTAACCGTGATTAGAAACCCTATGGCGCTGACGATAGCACTGATCAATATCGATCTTTTAAGCTCATAATCGATCCTATAGTCCGAGAAAATCAAGTAAAAATATGGAACCGCAAATATGAGAAAGAATTTGAGAATCGTTGCCAATTTTGCAGGTCGAATTGGTGGGTCTTCCGGCGGCCTTTGGGACTCGGGCTTCTCCGGACCAGTCTCCGGAGTGGCTACTGTCGCTGCTGAAGCTCGCTTCCTAGCTGTCATTGCTACACCGGCTCTCTCTCTCCCTCTCTCCCTCTCTCTGAATATAGATATATATATATATATATATATATATATATATACCCAATCTAATATAGACACGCATCTCGCACACTCACAGCAAGTAATGTGTGTACACGTAGATTTATTTGTCATAAGTGGGCCAGTAGAGATGACGTGGAATAGAGGGAGTTGTACTCATGCATCAAAGTGTTGTACCCAGGCTGAAATTTTAAAAACAAAATGGAGGGAGAAAAAACATGTAATCTTGCTGGAACATACTCTGTATGCTGAGTATTATTTATAATTAAAAAGTTAATAAAACATCCACAATTTTAATCGACACTACATAATTTCCATAAGTTTTTGCATCTCTACTTATGTTACGCATATGCATCATAACGATCACAAACTAATAATAATTGAAAGTATATAGTACATCATAAAATAAAATACCAAATCTACATAGTAAATTTCACTTTATACTTAGATATTATCCAACTCAAATGGCCGAAATGCTCAAACTAGTCGCATAAATTGATCTTACACAATCAAGAACCCATCTTTTATAATCTCATTGTAAACTTATATGAGACACATAATAATCTCGACCTAAAGAACAAATCTCACCACATATAGATCAACAAAATCACGTTTACTGTTTTGGTTCCGGATTCAAGAATCCGACTACTCCCAGCGATCCCAAGTTTGTCCAACAGCTATCGAGCTCGAATTCCACTCTCTCGTACTTGATCTTTCATAGGGTGCTCTATCATGCGTCCTCTGATGCTCATCCCCTTGAACCCTCGAAGTCTTGTAGCTTGGCACATATCCGCCAGACCCGGTCATTGTGTTGTTGTAGTCGTTCCAATGCATCCGGTTTCCATCACCCCACGTGTCTCTAATCTCTGGCTCTACCCGGGGGTAGTTATAACAACTATTAGCACAGTCCCAACTCCAGTTGTTCCAATCACTTCCCCATGACATTTGCCCATTTTCATTGCTGTATTGCCACGCATCATTCGAGTAACCTTGCCATCCGTCATTCGGGTACCCAGGCCACACATGTGGGCCCCACTCAATCGATGAATGGCCCCTCAGATCAGCATAATTGGCCGAGGAGCAAGTGGCTGGGGCTACTACGTTCTCATCATCACCCCAGCCTATGATTGCTGCCACATCTTGGGTTGGGGTGGCAGACTCACCAAAGATTACGACGTGATTGTGATCAACCTCTGTCCTGGAACTCATAGGCAGGCTTTCGACATCTGACAATAGCTCGTGGTCGAGATCAGTATCAGAATCCCAATTGATATTGTCAATATAAAGATCGGGGTCAGGTAATAATATGTCACATGACAAGCTGTTCTTCTGAGCCCAGTATCGTTTTTTAGCATTGTTGAATGCTTCTTCGCCTGCAGAGTCGTTCCACTCCATCACGTTGTTGTATAGGTGCAAATATTTCTTCATTTGCAGTAAAATTTCCCAATCCATCGAGCCAACCACTTTGCAGAATTCTTTCTCCCAAGCAGGGACTCTAGGCTGCCAACATCCTACAAAGAAGAGTTGAATCAAGAATCAAATGAAATGTAAGGTATGACTCGAAGAAACAAACAATTAATTTATATGTAAGAACCTCAATAACATAAACTATTTCAGAATAGTTTACATTGATATTCATAATGTGGGGGAAGTAAAATGATTCTACCAAAATCATGCTGAACGAAGCCATCCATAGAAACAAATAAACACAAGGAACATGAGTAATGAACCTTTATGTGCTGGCCTGAGCAGCAGAATGACACTCGATTACTACATATACTGATATGGATAAACAGTGATTATCAACCATCTGAATGATACACAAAAATCAGCAGGACGAAAATATTAACCAACAAAAGCAAGAATGACAAGCGGATCTTGTAGCCTGAGTTGATTAAGAACTCTTGCCACTTTCTCAATCAATCAAGTTCATAACAGTTCGATCATGTGAAGTAGCTCTTAAAACATATGTAGGATTTTACAAGATCCATATCATCATCATCATCTAATACTGCATTTAGACTGCACTATTTCGTTCTATGTAGAAGAAGTTAGTCTTTAGTAACCATTAGATAGGCCTATCACCACCTAAATTTCTTGAGACCACTACACGCAGATATGCAAGAGCAGCATAATGATCAGAACAACACTAAATCAAGAAAATAAACAGGGCCGAATGAGCAAAAAATCTATAAATACAACAAAAATTTCAAGCCTAAAACAATTAGAATAATTTAAAAAACTGAAATAAAGCAAGGCACCAAACAAAGTAAAGCATCAATAAATGTAACCCTTGGTCTTGATTGATAAGAAAATATGACATTTTTTTCAACATTTGTGGACCCTGCACCTCCAAATAAAACATCAAACAGAACCAACATTCAATTCTAAAATTATTAGCAAAATAAATACAAAATCAGATTACTTCATATACACCACCAGAGCCAAAACAACAACCTAAATTCAGAAAACCTGAACCATGCAATAACATCGAAAAAAATATTCAAAAAGAGTAATTAAGAGCTCAGATATACCACGCGGCGGCTTCCTATTTTGTGATCTTCTGCTATTATCCCTCCTCTTACCCTCCATCATCACAGTCTCTACAAAAACAGAAGAAGAAACAAAGCAGCCGATAAAATTAAGTAACCCAAATTACCAAAACAAAATAGAATATAAACTAATTCTTAAACAATAAAAGTTGAGTAGCAAAAACAAGAAAAGGGAACAGATGGGCACCTCTGAATTGGAGTCAATATTCTCTTAAAACATACAATTTGGGAATTGCGTTTAGGTGTTGAACCTTTTTGACCGTCAATATATCGACAAATTGAGAAAAGGGCAAAAGAGAAACGAATATATATATACTATTCTCTGAGAAGGGTTAAAATCAGAGAGGAATTGATGTCAGAGAAGAGAGATCGAAATGGAGGGATAAGGAAGAAGGGGTTTATGGTCAGTGATCATAAAAGGAAAACCTTCTGTAAATGTTCAAACGTAGTTGAAACTTGTAAGAGCATAAATGTCAGTCAAATAAAACAAAATAAGTAGATACTTGTCAAACTCATCGGGCCGGGTTAACCCGCCCTAATCCCGGTTCGAATTGGGTTGACTCAATTAGTGTGTTTTGTTTTAAAAATCTCATCTTTTTCTGTATTTATTTAAAAATTAATTGATGTAACTAGTATTTGATTACAGTATAATAGTGTGTGAATATTGAATTGACTGACATTGCAAATAGAATATTTAATAGAATTAGTAGCATTCGGGAATTTGTGTTCCAATTTGAAAGAAATCTTTTCGAATTTCATTTCGATAAAAGATAGCAAAATTAGGAAATGAGTGGTTTGGAACAGTTAGTTAGAAGTTAGAAAATCCAACAATCAAAATTATATGATTATACAATCATTAAAGAATCAAAAGCATTGGAGTCCAAATGTGGAAGCAAACATCTGCGGTCAACAATCATGGCGGAAGAAGAAGCCGCGGCGGCGAAGGCTTTGAAGTAGCGGTGGACATCGAAACTCTGCAAGAATTCTCAGGCCTCCTCCTATCCCAACCCAAGAAGCTCTACTCGGAATCATGGCGCCGCCCACAAATCCAAAAGGTGCCACCTCAGATACGGCGGAGGAACGAGCAAGTGTACGATCCGATGATGGTGTCGATCGGGCCCTACCACCACGGCAAAGCGGAGCTCCGGGCGGCGGAGGAATTCAAGCACCTCAGCTTGGACAAATGTGCCGGCGGCAACCAGAACAAAAAGGCCCTCTTCTACTCCAAGATCCTGGCGGAGGTGGCAGCGATCAGAGACAGCTATGCAGACGTCACCGTCGTCGAGAGATACGACGACAAGTCGCTAGCTTTGATGATGCTGCTCGACGCCAGCATCATCGTAGATTTCATCCACAACTACTTGAGAATGAAAGAGAACAGTTTCTTGGATTGGCAGAGATGCCTGGGCGCTAGATCTGGACCGTTGATGGTTCGTGATGTGATACTGCTGGAGAACCAAATCCCCTTTCTAGTTCTGGAGCTGTTGATCAGTTTGCGGTACGATGAAGAAGAAGCTGCTCTGTTTCTTCCGAGGTTCTTCGCAGGGTTTATGACCCATAAGACAGGGATGGAAATACTGTATCAAGAAAAGATGGAGGATCCTCCTCCGCTTCACTTCCTCGAAGCTCTGTGGAGAGTTATGGTGAAGAAGAAGAAGAAGCACACACATACACATATAGTGAGTGAATCCTCAGATGGTAACAGCAGATTCGTGCAGTCCGGATTCTCGATGAGAGAAGAGAATCTTGACACTGATGTGTCCTACACGCATCGGTCCGTGATGGATCTCAAGGCTAAAGGCATTCGCGTTAGGCCTAATCCCGACCTGTCGTTAAGGGACATAACGTTTAGGCCTAATGCATTTTTCAGCCAGCTCGATCTCCCTGTTCAGTACATTTCTGATTTAACTCCAGTGGTCGTAGCTAATATGATTGCGTTTGAAGTCTTGCCGCCCGGTTGTGACAGTCTCGTTGTTTTGTCGTATGCCATTTTCATGAAATCGTTGATCCAGAGCTGTGAGGATGTGAAGGAGATGCAGGACAACGGGATACTGTTGAATAGGCTGGTGAATCGTGAGAAGGTGGTGGATTTGGTTAAGGAAATCGAGACGTTCGGACTCGTTGATCAGGATATATTCAAGGATGTGAAGAGGAGGATTGAGGAACATTGCAGCAGTAGAGCTAGAACCTGGATTGCTGAACTCATTTATACTCGTTTTCGGACTCCATGGACTGCTATAGCCTTTTTTGCTGCTGTTTTGCTTCTCTGCCTTACTTTTCTGCAAACTCTCTTCTCTATCCTCCCCAATAATGGAAGACTGCATTAATGATTCATTGTTAATACCCAAGGCCAAGATTAGACCTGACTTTTGCATTTGGACTGCTCATGACTAAACCTGGTGAAACGATTCGATCTGCATGCGTGTAAGGTTGTCATGAGGCGAGCAAGCTGATTTCAGGGGCATACAATCGAGAAATAATCGTGAGGGACAGGAATCAGTTTCACCATTTCAAAGGCAGGGTGTGTTCTGCTAGACAACAAACTGTCGAGAGACAAGAACCTCCCTTCGAAAACGAGACTTTGCGAAGATATGCATGAGAAACATACAGTTATGACTGTGTAACAGGGACGAAGGGAGCTAGGGGGCAGAGGGGGGCAATGCCCCCTCTGAGATTTTGAAATTTTGTAGGTATATGTTTGTAATTTTAATCTATATCATCAACAAAAAAAAATATATACATTAAAATAATTAGTTAGCCCCCCTCTGAACTAAATTTCTAGCTTCGCCACTGCTGTGTAATGTAATGATGTACAAATAAATACAAGTCTGATTTAAAGGAATAGTTCAAAATAGTGCTATCTTTGTTCTCCTCAATTGGTCAAGAACAGAAATCTAACTCTTAGAAAGTTCTTGGCTGCGCTTTGCAGCAGCGACGACTGCATTCATCAGAGTACCACGAAAACCAGCCTTTTCAAGCTCATGAATCCCCGCAATAGTTGTGCCACCAGGTGATGCCACGTCATCTTTCAGCTGCCCGGGGTGCTTTCCCGTGTTTACTGCCATTGATGCTGCTCCTAGTACCTGAATCAGATTCTATTTCAATGCACTTATATTTGTAAAATAAATTGCCATATTTGGAAGGGTAGTGATTTTAGCAAAAATATCATAAACCATTCATAATGTACCATTTGAGAAGCAAGACCAAGTGAGAGTTCACGAGGTAGACCAGCGGCAACGCCTCCATCAGCTAAAGCTTCTATCGCCAGAAATATGTATGCTGGTCCACTAGCACTGCCATTCAACAAAAGCTGAAGGGTTTATTTTTCCGGAAACAAGACCTTAGAGCTTTGGATTGAGAATAGGTAGCCAGTTATTTAGGTTTTCATGAGAAAAGGCAACGAGTACCTCAGACCGGTAATAGCATCAAACAGTTTCTCCTCAGCTGTCCACACTTTCCCAATTGCTCCAAATAATTTACTAATCAATTCCCCATCTTCCTTAGTTGCTGCAGTCCCTAAGGTAATTACTGCACAGAGATCTAACTTTCTTAAGAAAACTGTCACGACATACACACGCACTAAACACACCTGCAGTGAAACTGGAAATGGTATACCAGAAGCAGCAACACCAACAGCAGCCGGGGTGTTGGGCATCACCCTAATAAAGCGGTTGTGACCAGCCCATTCCTGTACGTACCAAATAAGACACGTTGATGAGTGATTTGTTGCCTCGGATGGCTGTAGTTGATGAAATATTGAAAAGTGAATGAACCTAGTATGTAAAGTTAAGGATAAGCATGCCTTGGATTATATTACGAGTACAACAGTATATCTCAGCAGTAAACTATACAAGTTAAATAATATCAGAACAGACCTGCAAATCTTTTAGCTTGACTCCAGCAACAACGGAGACTAATAGCTGCTTCTCTGAAAGATGTGGCCTCAACTACAGCACCACATCTTTGACTACATAATTTGAAAGAAAAAATATAAGGATTAAGCAATGCCTGATATCATCTAAACATAAAGCAGATTGGTAAATTGTAAAACTACAATAAGCAAAGAACTTCGTTTTCTGTATTGACATCCCACATGCTTCAGCTATTAAATTGGCAGAGCATAAAAACAATCTAAAAAATAAGAACAAATGGGGAGAGAAAAGGATAAATGAGGCAAAAGAGGCAGATAAATTACCAACTTGAGGTTTTACGGAAAATATAACCACATTGCTGTCTTGGACTACCTGCTTTTTGGATACGCCAAAAAAAAGAATGGTAATGAGGTGATGAAAATTAATTCAAGAGAAGTGCATCATGTTTATAGTTTCATCGTTTATTATCCCCGTTCCAAAAAATGATAGACAGTGTGGTAAAATAAGACAACTGAAGCATGACAGCACCTGACTATTCTGATCAAATACTTTCACACCAAATGATTCAAATGTACTACGACGAGCAGTGCAAAGATGTGCAGTGCGGATTTGGGAAGCAGGCAAAATTCCTGAATTGACGACACCTCTGGCAATGCTCTTTGCCATTTTTCCAGCCCCAATAAAACCAATCTTGCAGGAATCAGTAGGAATTGGCATAATGTTGGCCATTCTAGTGATGCTCTCAGAAAAATCAACTTCAAACCTACAATTATTAAAATCTGGGAAAACCATAAAAACCATGTCATGTTGAGAGCATGAATAAACAATGTAACAAATTAAATAACAAGAAGACCACAGAAACAAGTAATTTCCAATATGCTCATCAATTTGTTTTAGATGAAGAACTAATGCAACTCAGTATACAAGGGTCGTTGGCTTAGTGTTCTAAAGTTTATCAATTGATTCATTTCCAGAGCTCTCACATTTACAGAGATGGCAATCAAGTGGCAGATTGTAATATGGTGGATCATATTTTATAAGACGGTGTTTAGCTCTCGGCTTATCCAGCCATCCTAACGTTGTTTGCGCAATATCTTCCTGGTCATTCTTTCATTCGAGTTGCAAAACAGTCGAGTACTCTTAACTCTTTATTAGGTTGCTAATGAAGTCTGGCCTTTGAGAGATGTTCTTTGTCATCTTCTAGGTTGTCAGTGCTTCATTCTTTCATTTTTTCAACAGAGAACTTATTCAGCAACTCGATATATAACCATGACAAACATAGCCAACCCAAGATAAATACAGAAACATTTATGACCAACCTAATTCATATCATAAAGCCTAAATTTTGGTCTGCGCCACACATTATATAATATAGTTGAACACAGAAGACGATTGACTACACAAATAAAAGCATAAGCTCTTTATTTTTCAGGTCCAACAAGGAAATCAATAACTCATATACGTTTCATACGAAAAGATACTCATCAGTCCTCATCAAAAATTTAATCTTGAACTGAACAATGACAAAAGGGATAGAAGAATTGGATACCAATCTAGAGCTAAGGCCAAAGTACAACAGTTCTAGGCATTGGGCACAACAAATTTAGTTATCCCAGCTTTAAGCTTCTACCTTGTACCATAAAATAATGAAATAAATACTATAACCGCATCGAGGAAAAACCCCAAGATGTTACTATGCCAAATTGCAATAATTCCTCAAAAATATACAGGGAAATGATAATCAGATAGCAAGAATGGATACCCTTCTATGACGTACTTATATGAACAGCCTATCAACGCCAACAACAGCTCCGGCGGCGATTGGGCGGGAGATGGTGAGTGTGACTGTTAATATAGGGTCCGTTTGATACAGAAGTCAAGTAATACCAAGTTAGTTTAATTTATAGTGACTGGGCAGATAATTTATAGTGAGATATTTTTATTTGGTTGTCTGGTAGTATTCCATCATCACAGTCTCTACAAAAACAGAAGAAGAAACAAAGCAACCGATAAAATTAAGTTTAACCCAAATTACCAAAACAAAATAGAATATAAACTAATTCTTAAACAATAAAAGTTGAGTAGCAAAAACAAGAAAAGGGAACAGATGGGCACCTCTGAATTGGAGTCAATATTCTCTTAAAACATACAATTTGGGAATTGCGTTTAGGTGTTGAACCTTTTTGACCGTCAATATATCGACAAATTGAGAAAAAGGAAAAAGAGAAACGAATATATATATACTATTATCTCTGAGAAGGGTAAAAATCAGAGAGGAATTGTTGTCAGAGAAGAGAGATCGAAATGGAGGGATAAGGAAGAAGGGGTTTATGGACAGTGATCATAAAAGGAAAACCTTCTGTAAATGTTCAAACGTAGTTGAAACTTGTAAGAGCATAAATCAGTCAAATAAAACAAAATAAGTAGATAATTGTCAAACTCATCGGGCCGAGTTAACCCACCCTAATCCCGGTTCGAATCGGGTTGACTCAATTAGTGTGTGTTGTTTTAAAAATCTCATCTTTTTCTGTATTTATTTAAAAATTAATTGATGTAACTAGTATTTGATTACAGTATAATAGTGTGTGAATATTGAATTGACTGACATTGCAAATAGAATATTTAATAGAAGTAGTAGCATTGTCCTCCAATATTTCTTTCGAATTTATGAAAATTAGATCAATAATATTTCATTCATCTCATTTTGTTGACAGAAAAGTGTGATTTTCACAGCTCTATTGAATGAAATACATCTCTCAGCTTCAACACTCGTTCAACTCTGTTTCACAATGCGAATCATCCGAGCATCTTCATGTAAATATATAGCAGTACCAGTATGAATTTCTTCACAATCCGGTTTCCAAGAAGATAATATAAATTCAATAATTTGAAAAGTCAAACATTAAATTTAAAACTCAAATTATAGATCACAGATTCACAATACACATTGGTGGGAAATGTGTTTCCAGAATTCAATTAAAAGAAGAAAACAACAAAGTACAGAGAACCCAAAAAATAAAAATAAAAAAAGACGTAGTATTTCAAATTTTCAGATAATTTGTTTAAACTAACCTAACAATGAATACAAATCAGTGTAGTTAAAAAAATCTAAATAAGAAATACAAGATGATGCACAAATTAATTGATTCACAAAATAAATAAAAAATCGTGAATTTAACACAGAGGAAGGAAAAAATTACCTCAATAAATCAAGAGATATTCCAGGAAAAAAGGTCGAAATAAAACAACACAAATTGTGTGTCGTTCCAAAAAATACGATTCTTTAAGCTAATCGTAGGAAGAATTTTTTCTGCGTGTAGGTCTTGGTCATGAAAGAGATGATTGGCTTTTTTTGTGATGAAAAAGATGAGTGACTGCGTGTAACTGTGTAAGTATTCCACAAGGGTTAGTGTTTAAATCATTATAAGGTAACTCATGCTTTTTGTGGGTTAGAGTTGCAGGCCAAAACAGTGATTTAAGTACGGGCCATTGAATTATACCGGGCCGCCTCATTTATGTAACAATGATACCAAACAGCTAAAAATTGATAGATATCTTTCCTATCAGCCCAAAACATGAGTATCAGTGTGAATCTATCAGTGAAAAATCTTCATTATATTTATTGTACAAATATACCTATAAATGGTTAAGTTTCATTTTATTAAGTAATTTTTTTTATTGCAACTCAAAAGTGTGATCACAGTTATTATAACTTTTGTTTTTTTAATTTATGAAAATAGTTTAACTTCTAAAAAAGCTCTTAAATTTATTTTATAATAATTCCTTTAATATTTTGCCGATAACTCTAAAGTTGTTCAGAGCTATATAAATATATAATTTTTATGTTTTGTGAAATAGTTTAAAATCCTGATGTTAATTAATTCTCGATCTACTTTTAAAGTATAGATTAACCCTTCCCAGAAAGAATGAAAATAAAAGTTTTTTCTCGAAAAGACACAATGCAATATTCCCCAAGGAAATAATTAGAAGTACGAATACTAATAAAAGGCTTGTGATTAAATTGAGTATGGAATTTGGACCACATCATATTTTTTTACTTATAAAATAACTACATGTCGATACCCTATTAGCATAAATAAAGATAATGATAATGTGGTACGAGTAGTAGAAGTCACCTGCAATTAGAGCCGGCAAACTGGCTGGCCTGGCAAGCCCGATCTGCGTCCGACGGGCTTTTTAGAATTTTGAAACCCGTCTAGGCCTGTTCGAATATTTTTGAGCTTCAAAATATTAGGCCCAATTCAATTCCGGTTGGACGGACTTTTTTTTTTTAACTGACCCAAAGTTTAATTTATTTAAAATAAATAAGAAAATTCGTTGAAAATTTGATAATTACAACGTAAAATAAAACTATACAATTAACACATTTAAATGTTAATCAAATTTTGAATAAATAATTAAAAACATAAAATATAAACACTATAAGTTCATAATTTAAATTATATAACAATCCCAGAGTAAACAATTAAAATTTTAAAATTCTTTTACTCATTATTTATCAAAGTTATACAAAATATAAATATTACAATGATAATTTAAATTAAATAACAATTACAAAAAATAGTGTTTTAACCTATACTATCGGGCGGATTTTTTAGCCCGAAGTCCATCGGGCCCAAGACAATTTTAGAACGGACTTTTTAGACCCATTTTTTTCGGACCTCATTTTTTCAAACCCAACCTCGCACAAACTCCGGGCTTTTGGGCGAGCCTATAAGCTTGAACCATTTTTGCCAGCTCTACATGCAATATTGAGATAAAAAACAAAATTGCACGTTTATCATCTTATAGACTTCTAATATTTGTGTGAAAAATGAATATACTCTCTGTGTTCTATTCAAGATGACCCAATTTTTTTGGATACGCAGATCAATAAAGCTTATTTCTTTTTGTTTACTCAATATATTTAAGCCTAAAAAATTACTATAAAGAGAAATGAGTCAACTTTGTAGGATAGACGAAAATGAAAAAATGAGTCATTTTGAATGGGACGGAAGGAGTATAAAGCAAGGAGCCAAATATTATGTTATATCTTAGAATAAATAATACTCCCTCCGTCCATGAAAGAAATTCTTAGTTTGACCCTAGTGCTTTTGACTTTAATAATGATATGTAGTGAGCGGAATAGGTGTCCCACTTAAGTATTATGTTAAATTGAGTTGTGTGTAGAGAGTGTGGTGGGTCCGTTACCATAAATGAAATATTTAAAGTAGGAAGATGTTTTGTGGACGGACAAAAATGACAAATTAAGAACTTGTTTCATGGACGGAGGAAATATAAATTATTTATTTCTTGTATACATATATTTAATGTAAATTAAGAAAGTCACATTTAGTGGTAAAAATATTAATGAAAGATATATGACTTCACTAATTGTGAAAAATACATTACATTACAAATTTTCTTTTAAATTATATTGCTAACTTTTTTCAGAGAAATTATAAAATATTATATTTTTTGTTTGTTATCATAATTACACCCCCTTCACACTTGTGCATTATTGCGTCATCATTAATTATTTGCAAGACACTAAATTATTATGATTAGTTGATTAGTAGTAAAAAAGTTATCCTTAAAGTTACAGAGGAAATTTCTGATAAGAAGAAGATAGAAAAGGCTCACTGTAGCGAGGTGCGCACGTTAAGCGACCCCCATTGCATCGGCTCATTTTAGCAAGGACCTATGCACAACTCCACCTATGTCCCCGCTCCCTCTCTTCTTCTCCTTATCTCTCTCCTCCGTCACACCTCCTCTCTCTCTAGGGTTAGGGTTCATCTCGCGTCTTCTCAACCGCCTCTTTTACTCCCCCACTTATCCAGGAAGCTTCTTCTTCACATAAATTTCGCCGCCAATGCTCGTCGCCGGGTTCTGGTTTCGTCGCTGAAAATTCAGTAGCAGAGCTCATGGACTCCAAGAAGAAGTATACTTACGCAAAACTCTTTAATCTTGAGGTAATTTGATGGAGTATTTGCACTTCGGAATGTGACTTTTCTCCATTTGCAATTTGTGCGTGTGAATTTTGTGTGTGGCGAATGTGTTTTGATGTAAAGGGGGGAAATCTATTAATAATTCCGAGAGAGTTTTGCCCTATGGGTTTTATAGTGTTATTATGTGTAATTATTTTATTTTGGACTTGGGTTCATGTGCACGTTAGTGTCACATTTTTCTTTTTGAATAAATTGAATCGTTATGGTCGGTATTAATTTATTTTTCCAATTCTCTTTAGCCTTTGATGAACTTTCAACTGCCGAAACAAGATGAAGATTTTGATTATTATGGGAATAGTAGTCAGGATGAGAGCAGAGGTAGCCAAGGTAGGCAATTTGGTTTTGCTAGAAATATTACATTTTTTCTTCTGGTTTTTGTTGATTCCTGGTTTTTTTTCTGGGTTGAGTTTGAACTCCGCAATCAGTTCATTAGCACCGTCTTTACGGTTATTCTCATTGTATGTACGACATTCAGTTGAAAGTTTGATGCAGTTTGGTGTTGTTTTTGGCTCTCTTGATAATTCTGAGAGCAAGTTTTTTTTTTTTGTGTGTGACTAGGGGGAGTTTTAGGCGAGTGCATGAATGGAATAATGTCGGAGAGGGGATCAAAAAAGAAAAGGCGAAGTGCTTGTAGTAGTGACGAGGAAGAAGTTGGCAGTTCATATATCTCAGAGGAGCGATATCGAGCAATGCTTGGAGATCATATTCAGAAGTACAAAAGGAGGCTTAGTTATGCTCCCCAAAATCCTGCTCCGCCAAGATCTGGGACAATGGCCAAAAAAAGTAACATGGGCCTGAAAGATCAAAAACTAATGAATGATAACAGAGGAGGGTTTCACAATTTTGAATTGACTTCAGAATTTTTAAACAGTAGTAGTTCCCAAAAACTAGGACACTATCCAGAAGCAGATTTTGGGATGCAATATGGTGCTTCAAGGTTTGCTTCTCATCTTATGTATTGCACACGGTGCACTCTTATTAATAATGCAAATCCATATTATAGCTTCTGGGAAATTATGTGATTTTGACTTCATATTACTCTGGGCGTTAGAGTACCTTGCTATGGAAAGCTCATAAAGTTATCTCATATTGTTATTTATGTTGGTTGATAGTAAAATTATACCTGAGCAGCAATCAACTGCAAAACTAGCAGGACTTAAGTTAAGTCAATATTATACTTATTCAGTTATTTGTAAGTTCAATTCCACATTATAGAATTTGGAAATCTAATGGGTAGAAATTGATAAAACAAATGATTCACTATCTAGGGTAGGTACATTTTTTTGGGGAATTTGCTTTTATTCAATGGCAGACGAGGTCAGCTTGTAGGACTGTAGCACATTAAGTACTACAAGCATTTGGATTACTATCATTAGGAAAAGTGAAGATATTCATTAAAATGGTCATGGGTTGCAATTAATATATATTGGGGAAATACAATAGATAAATAAAATTTAGTTTCTATGTAGTATATGCAAATGGTTTCCAATATAATTAGATATATCTTGTAGAAATAATTTAGGAAAGGTGAAGATATTCATTAAAATGGTCATGGGTTTCAATTAATATATATTGGGGAAAGGCAATAGATAAATGAAATTTAGTTTCTATGTAGTATATGCAAATGGTTTCCAATATAATTAGATATATCTTTTTGAAATAATTTAGGAAAGGTGTCACTGAATATTTGCTGTGTTGTAACTGATGTGTGATCTGTGATGGGTTTGGGCTCATCCTTGTTGCATTGTTCAAAATATTTCAGACCAAATCTCGAACCAGCTTTTCTGGATATCGGGGATGGCATCGCATATAGGATTCCTCTTCCTTATGAAAAGCTCTCAGTATCACTAAATTTGCCAAGCGTGTCAGATATCCACGTGGATGAATTTTACCTTAAGGGCACACTTGACTTGGGGTCATTAGCTGCAATGATGGCTTCTGATAACAAGTTACAGCAGGGAAGCAGGGCAGGAATGGGTGATCAACGACCCCAGTATGAGTCTCTTCAGGCAAGATTGAAAGCTCAGCAGACCAATAATTTTGCAGAGAACTTCTGCCTAAGAATAAACGAAACTGCACTGGGATCCGATGGCATTCCAGAAGGGGCAGCAGGAAGGATTAGGCGATATATTTTGTCAGAAGGTGGAATGTTGCAGGTTTACTATGTGAAAGTTTTGGAGAAGGGGGATACATATGAGGTTAAGGAAGTTCTTTTCTTGACCTTTATTTTTTTATACATCTGATTGTTACTAATATTTATAGTTGTGATTTTCTAGATTATTGAACGTGGTTTACCTAAAAAGCCAAAAGTGAAGAAAGACCCTTCTGTCATTGAGAACGAAGAAATGGAAAAGCTTAGTAAATATTGGGTGAATATAGCAAGGAAAGAAATTCCTAAACATCAGAGGATTTTTGCCAACTTCCACAGAAAGCAAATAACTGATGCTAAGAGAGTTTCTGAAACTTGTCAAAGAGAGGTTTGCGCACTTGTGTCTTTTCCATATAATCTATCATTCCGAACTTCACACTCTTGTCCAGTATTCTGGATTTAAACCTATCTTGATTCCTTTCCAGGTGAAAATGAAAGTCAGCAGATCCCTTAAATTGATGAGGGGTGCTGGAATCAGGACAAGGAAACTGGCTAGAGATATGCTAGTGTTTTGGAAGAGAGTTGACAAGGAGATGGTAAATTCTGATTTCTATCTTTATCAAGAAGCAACCTTCTCAAACATGTTACTCTTAAACTAAATTGGAACATTTTACATTAACTCTTATAGAAGTATTCCTAAAATTTCTCAAAAAACTTTAAAATTTTGAAGTTGGACGGAACTTGATTTGACATGGGTTGTCTTTTATGAAAAATTTACATACCAGCAACACCGAATTCTTATGTCTTATCTTTGAAATTTTTCCTTGAAGGCTGAAGTGAGGAAAAGAGAGGAAAAAGAAGCTGCAGAAGCTCTGAAGCGAGAGCAAGAACTTCGTGAAGCTAGGAGGCAGCAGCAGAGGCTCAATTTTTTGCTGTCACAGACAGAACTTTACAGTCACTTCATGCAGAACAAGACCTCACAGCCTTCTGAAGTGGTGGGTGATGAGAAGTCTAATGACCAAGAAATGCTTTCAGAAACTCAGCAGCAGGAAGAAGAAGATCCTGAAGAAGCTGAATTAAGAAGGGAAGCTCTTAGAGCAGCCCATGATGCAGTTTCAAAGCAGAAAAGAATGACAAGTGCATTTGATAATGAAATCTTAAAGCTAAGACTAGCTGGAGAAGCTGAGGTCCCTCTCCAAGACGGCTTGGTCACTGAGTCTAGCAATATTGATTTACTGCATCCGTGGGTGTCCTTTTCTTTTCTATATGTGACATTGCTTCCCCCCCCCCCCCATCTCCCAATTTCCAGTTGTACAAAGCATTATATACTTGATCTTTGTGTACTAATAAATAATTCTTTATGGTTCTCTCAGGTCAACCATGCCTGTAGCATCAACAGTGCAGACACCCGAGATGTTCAAGGGTTCTCTTAAAGAATATCAACTGAAAGGCCTTCAGTGGCTTGTCAATTGTTATGAGCAGGTAACTAGTGCATGCTTCCATTTTTAGAAGGCTGCCTAGATGGATCTGATTTAATTTTTTTCCAGGGGTTAAATGGTATTCTTGCAGATGAGATGGGTCTGGGAAAGACAATTCAAGCCATGGCATTCTTGGCCCATTTGGCAGAGGTAGTTACTAATTAATCGTTCTTTCAAGTTTCTGGCTGCAAGTCTGTATTTATTTTAACTGGTTCCGTTTTATAGGAAAAAAATATATGGGGACCATTTCTGGTGGTTGCTCCTGCTTCTGTCCTGAACAATTGGGCTGATGAAATCAGCCGTTTCTGTCCTGACTTGAAGACTCTTCCATACTGGGGTGGTCTCCAAGAACGTACAGTGCTTCGGAAGAACATAAACCCAAAGCGTCTTTATCGAAGGTGATTTGCCAGTTCTAGTGTAATTTGGCATCTGAATGAGTAATAGTTGATATGTAATTTCCGGAAAATGACATAACTGAAGGGCAGAAAGAAACTGTTATCTTGGAATCAAAATATGCCTGGAGATTTAAAAAAAGTTACATATTATGCGGAATTAATGGGTAATGAGTAAGAGTGCACGAAATAGCAGCTTATGCCAAATATTGTGCACAGATGCTACATGTTGCATAGGTCATTAGATTGTCGTGCTTGATTGTGTGAAATTATTTGCCTATATTGCCATCTGTGTCCATATGATGTTAGATTTGCAGCTTAAAAGAAGTTGGTTAGTGGCCATATAAATCCAAAATAACATGTTGTCGGCATATTTTATAGGCATGTATGATGAAGTTTGCTGAAATTAGAATGAGTGAATGGTGACTATGAATAGAGAAGTTTGGCATGTAAGATTAGATATTAGATACAAACAAACACAATGAGCTCAACAAGGGAATTATATTAGGAAAGGAAGATTCAGTTAAAATGAACGGTATTTGCTTCACATTGGAAATGGGGAAATGGATATTCAAAACTGTCCCATAGCCGGATCTTTTTATGGAAGCTCGAATGGACTCTGTGGTTTCTCTCTCTCTCTCTCTATCCCATGTGTGTCTGACTAGTTAGCTCATGATTTGATGTCCCTTCTTGATGATTTGTATTTCCTGATAATGCCAAGTTTATTCTTTTGTTCCACTATTCACCTCAATCAACTTGTCAGGGAGGCTGGATTTCATATTCTCATTACCAGTTACCAGCTGCTTGTTTCTGATGAGAAGTACTTCCGCCGCGTAAAATGGCAATACATGGTGTTGGATGAGGCTCAAGCAATCAAAAGTTCCAACAGGTTTGAGTCTTCAACTATTCCTTTACTGCAAGTATGCATACCACAGAATCGCAATATCCTAAATTTACACATACACACACATTATATGTTTATATATGTTTTATTCGCATCCATGTGCTGTAAAAAAGCTTAGTCAGTGCAGATATGTATTAAAAAAAAACTCTTCAAAATTAATGCAATTGCAACAATTCTTTCCTCTTATTCCTCTTTCACATATACACATGCCCTCCTGAAATCAGTAAAGTAAGAAAACCTAAAAGTGCTCCCTCTATTTGCTAAACTGTTTAGTTATGTGCATACATAGGTAAATATTTATATATGGACTATCATTGACAATGTTGGGTGTTTGAATGGCAGTATAAGATGGAAAACACTGCTCAGTTTCAATTGCCGAAATCGCCTGCTTCTTACTGGAACTCCAATTCAAAATAACATGGCTGAACTGTGGGCCCTCCTACATTTTATTATGCCAACATTATTTGATAGCCATGAGCAATTCAATGAGTGGTTTTCAAAAGGGTATGTTTCTCCTCTTAGCTGTTGGTCTTCATCGTCTACCTGACCTACATGTTTTATTATCCTTATTCTCCTCAACTTTGTCAGAATTGAGAGTCATGCAGAGCATGGTGGGACATTAAACGAACACCAGCTTAATAGATTGGTAAGACTACATACATTTGCTTTTAGAGTGCAAAACATAGTTTTAATGTGTTGCTGGGACTTAATGTTAGTAGCAAATCATATGTTCCAGGTCAAAGATTATGATCTTGTTCAACAGTTATGTATATGGAGGCACTAATAGTAGTATATATAGAGATGTCTACTTGATGGATTTGAACATATTACTTTAATGCAATGCTGTGAATCAGAACTTGTTTGTTGTTCACGTGGCTAGAATTTTGTGCTGGAATGCCTAGGCTGCTCAATAATGATATCAAATAAGTGGTTTGAAGCTTTGAGTTTATATTGAAAATTTATCCCTGCTCAATATTGAAGCTTTGTCCATGTTCTGGATTATGATTCTCTTTCTCAAACTCACTGATAACAGCATGCCATTCTGAAACCATTCATGCTCCGGAGAGTTAAGAAGGATGTGGTCTCTGAGCTTACAGGGAAAACTGAAGTTACTGTGCACTGTAAATTAAGTTCTCGTCAACAAGCTTTTTATCAAGCTATAAAGAACAAGATATCCCTTGCAGAGCTGTTTGATGGAAATCGTGGGCATCTTAGTGAGAAAAAGATTCTGAATCTGATGAACATCGTCATCCAGCTGAGAAAGGTAGGATTTTGCTTGAATTGGTGAGATTCTATATTACAGGAGATGTAATTGAACAAAGCATACTTAGGAAGGGGAATTTGGACAACTTACTAATGGGATAATAACTTGTAGGCTTACCCCAGTTGGAGGACATTTGTGTCTGTCTCTGTCTGTCTATTATCCTCTCTTGAAGTTCACTGGTTATCTTTCAGTTCCAAATGATGTACTGGTGGTTTTTTCCCTGCAATGCAGGTATGCAATCATCCAGAGTTATTTGAGAGAAATGAAGGAAGCTCATATTTCCATTTTGGAAATATTTCAAATTCTCTTCTACCTGCTCCCTTCGGTGAGCTGGAAGATGTCTTTTACTCTGGTGGTAGAAACCCTATTATATACGAGGTAATTTTGTCCATTAGGCATATATATGCAATATGTAGTTAGTGTGTTGACTATCTCCGAAGATTGTTAATATAATGCTGAATCGAGAAACTTGATGGTGTCATCTCACTGAGGGAACTGAATAACTTCTGCAACTGTATTTGAGTCTGTTATCACGATGTGCCCTTTGCTAATGATTTTGATGTACTTTTATGGGATTTTTGAGTCCTTCAAGACTTTCTATAACTATTTAAACAAGAAATTTATGGAAATAATTTATGTTCGCCCACACCCCTTTTGTAGGAAACCTACCTGTTTTTCAATAATGTGACATCAAATTAGAATATCTATATGGCCAATATAAGGTGCTAATGTATCTTCTGGATCATTATTCTGTTGATCGTGTTTACTTCTTGATGAATGACCTTTTTGTGTAGTCCATTTCAGTCTTTGATTATCCTTTGAATTTCACTCTGACAGATACCAAAACTGGTCTACCAAGAGATCTCTGGTGGTTCCAAGGTTCAGAACTCAGAAGCTGGCCAGAAATTAAGCAGAATGTCAATACAAAAGTTATTTAATATATTCTCTCCAGAAAACATCTCTAGTTCTTCACTCCAAAAGAACTACAATTTAGATTGTAATTCTGGAATAAGTGGAACATTTGAATTCTCCCGCTTTATCGATGTATCGCCAGCAGAAGTGTCATTCTTGGCTTCTGGTTCTTTTATGGAGAGATTATTATTCTCTATTATGAGATCAGATCGTCAATATTTGGATGAAATCTTGGACCTGATGATGGGAAGTGATGATGACGATTTCCAATATGCTCATATTGGCAAGGAAAAAGTAAGAGCCGTCACACGAATGTTGCTACTGCCTAGTAGGTCAGAAAAAAATGTTCTTAGAAGAAAGCTTGCAACAGGCCCTACAGATGCTCCTTTCGAGGCTTTGATCATGCCTTACCAGGACAGGCTTCTATCTAATGTCAAGCTTTTGCATTCCATATACTCGTTTATCCCTAGAACTAGAGCACCTCCGGTAAGTAGTAATCTACAATGTTCCTATATGGCAGACACACTCATTACACATGTATATGTGGTTTTGATGCCTTGTATTCCATCTAAGTTCTACTGGAAATGTTATTTTGCTCAGATAAATGTCCGCTGTTCAGACAGAAACTTTGCATACATGATGGCTGAAGAGTGGCATGACCCCTGGTTAAAGAGGTTATTGACTGGATTTGCACGAACGTCTGAATGTAATGGTCCAAGGAAACCAACTGGCATTCATCCTTTAATACAAGAGATTGATGCTGACTTACCAATTACACAACCTGCCCTTCAGCTCACATACAAGATCTTTGGGTCTTGTCCACCCATGCAACCATTTGACCCAGCGAAAATGTTGACGGTACAGGCCAACTTTCCTATCCCTGGTCTTGTTACTCGCCAGACATGTGAATTTGAATTCTGTTATGATATCTTGTACTTATTCCAGGATTCTGGGAAGCTCCAAACACTTGATATACTTCTAAAACGTCTACGTGCGCAAAATCACCGCGTTCTTCTTTTTGCGCAAATGACAAAAATGCTGAATATCCTCGAGGTAAATCTTACTAACATGGTCCAGAGGGTAGATGTTATGTTTACTGCTATATTTTTCCTACAATGTTCCTTAAAGATTGAGTTGAATTAATTTGGATAGTGGTTTCTTAGATTGATATAATTGCCTTGCAGGATTACATGAACTATAGGAAATACCGATATCTGAGGCTTGATGGCTCATCTACAATAATGGACCGTCGTGACATGGTGAAAGATTTTCAGCACCGGTATGTGTTTTATTGACTCTCTCTCTCTCTCTGACCCTTCCTGAGCTTCCTGCCAATTATTTACAGGAATGATATCTTTGTGTTCTTGCTGAGTACAAGAGCTGGTGGGCTTGGAATCAACTTGACAGCTGCTGACACTGTCATATTTTATGAAAGCGACTGGAATCCAACTTTGGATTTACAGGCAATGGACAGGGCCCATCGTCTTGGTCAAACTAAGGATGTTAGTATCTCCTTTTCGATATATTGCTTGAAAACCTTGGTCTTGATATTTGAGTGACTTTGAGTTTTGATTTATATAATCCTCAAAGAAACACATATTTTCATCAATAGGTTACTGTGTACCGCTTAATCTGTAAAGAGACAGTAGAGGAAAAAATTCTGCAGAGAGCGAGTCAGAAGAACACGGTCCAGCAGCTTGTGATGACAGGTGGTCATGTCCAAGGTGACCTTTTGGCTCCTGAGGACGTTGTATCATTATTGATCGACGATGCCCAACTGGAAAAGAAACTAAAAGAAGTATCACAACAGGTTTGCCTTTTTCTAGTATAAATCATTTGTAGGTATAAAACCTTGTCGAGGATTTTGAAAAGAATCGGTTCTGCTCTTGAACAGGCAAAAGATAGGCAGAAGAAGAAAAGTGGTGCTAAGGGCATCAGAATCGATGCAGAAGGATCTGCGTCTTTCGAGGATTTTGCAAACGCTGAATTACCTGACAATGATTTTGACCCTCAAGATCTCGAAAAAACAAAATCCAGCAACAAAAAGGTAAGAATATCTCCTTTGAATAGGGATAAAATCATAATTTCGTACTTGGTGAGTATTGATGTATAAGGTGTCTTTGCAGAGGAAACCTGCAGCCGACAAGCAAGCGCAGCCAAAGCCGAGGGCACAGAAGAACTCCAAACAAGTGGATTCACGATCACCGAATCCATCGATAACGGATAATGAAGCGGAGGATCCTTCGCAGACTGACACCATACAGCAAAGACCAAAGAGGTTGAAAAGGCCAACAAAGAGTGTAAATGAGGACATTGAACCTGCATTCACAGCTATTCAACAGCAGAATTCAGGACATTAATATCTGAAGGAACGATGAGGCACAGCATGCTGTGAATGAGATGATAACGACATTTTTCGCTTGCATTCAGGTATTGTTGGATCTTCTCTAGAGTGCAAGATGCTGCTACTGCAGCTGCCAACAAATTATATTATTGGCAGCGTTAGAGGCGGCTGAAGTCAGTGGAAATGCATCGAAGGTAGGAAAATTTGTATAGCAGTGTATTGTACAGATTTTTTGGTTAGGAGCATCAAGCTATCCAGCTTCCATGTTTACTGTACGAGAAATATATAGTTGTAATGTATATATATATATATTTAAAATTCAAGGATTATAGTTCCCAATTCAAGGATTATGTGAACAGGGATTCTTGAATATCCTGGTCATAACTTTTATTATACTCCCTCCATCCCACTTCATTATATTCATTTTCTTTATCGGGATATCCCATTCAATTAGACACATTTCTATTTTCTCCTCAAAAGTTATTATAACTAAATATTGGTATTCGAGCAAAAAACAAATGCGTCTAATGAAGTGGATGGATGGAGTAATTCTTATTAGTATTACTACTATAATACAAGTTTTGATATATTAATGATGTAAGAGTACATCTCTTGCATACATAACAGCAAACAGAGAGAGAGAAGATACTTGATCAATGATGTAACGTAACATTCTAGGATCTTAATATACACAGAAGGAGCCTCCTATTACAACTTAATATAAATGGTACTGAAAACTACAATTCACAATACTTGCTGGCAAATATATATGTATTCCTTCAAGCAAGTGCAGGGCCGCTTGGAAGCCTCTCGTAGCCATCTTCGTCGTTTCGTGCACCGTCGGTTTTCCTCTGAACAGGAATGCACTTCAATGCAATGGCAACAGGCATGCTCACGGCCCCCAGCAATGCGCTTAGTGCCCATAGTTGCCACTTTAATGGTACAGTGCTTGCGAAAGTGCCCAACAGCTCCACTATTATCACTTGGAATATAACTGTTGACACTATTATTCCTAGGAATATCCAGTTTCCAAATATGCCTCGAAAGATGTCGATCTTCTCAATGTCACGGCTGTTTATCTCGTTGAAAACCTTCATCAGGGTATTATTTAGTCGTTCAAGATTTGTTATCATGATTCAAATGAAAGAGTATTAGATGAAACTGGTTACCTGGCAGAACACAAATGTGTTGAATATGAAAGTGTTGAGTACAGCAGTAGCATCAGGGCCACTGAGTCCCAAGATTTGCTTCCCACCAAAATTGAGGACTAGCAAAACAGAGAGCTGGTATATGCTCTGACCAATGATATTTCGCCACATGGCAATGGTAATGAGACTCTCCGATCGCCCGACTGGTGGCCGTTTCATCAGACCTTCGTGTGGTGGCTCAGTGGCTAGTGCTAGTGCCCCTAAGGTGTCCATAATCAGGTTCACCCACAGCAACTGCACCGCGGTGAGGGGAGTAGATCCTTGAGTGTTAGAAAATGGAAATCTTTATATTACAACGATGGGGTTCGAGTTTAAAGCAGAGATATAGGAAATAGAACAATGAGAAATAAAACAGTACAGTACCTGAGGCACAAGCAGATATGAAGTTGATCATGAGAGCAACAATGTTAACTGTTAACTGGAATTGCACAAACTTCTGTATGTTGATGTACACTGCACGCCCCCATTTTGCAACAGTCACAATTGTTGAGAAATTGTCATCCAGCACAATTACATCAGCACTTTCCTTAGCTACCTGCATTTATTGAAAATTTTTGTGAGAATGGGGTAACTTTTGCATAGAAGAAGACTGCAAAATAACCTCCGTTCCAGCAATGCCCATAGCTAGTCCAATATCTGCTTCGTGCAATGCAGGAGCGTCGTTTGTGCCATCACCGGTAACTGCAGCAACCTCTCTAAGTAACGTTCTGCATGTCTTGACCAGCACATGTTTGTCTGTAGGAGATGCACGAGCCATGACCTACAACATTCAAAGATCTAAACATTGTAAATAGATCCTGAACTAATTATGCATACATATCCTCATGAGAGTTTATTAATCACCTTAATGCTAGGTATTATTAGGCTCATCTCATGCGGAGTCTTGTGACGAAAATCCGGACCTTCTACTGCAAGATCATCATCTTTAAGAATGCCACATTCTCTGGCTATTGCTTTAGCTGTGTTGATGTTATCACCTGTGACCATGCGTACAGTAATATTTGCTTCCAAACAAGTCTGAACCGCTTCCTTCACCCCTGCTCGAACAGGATCCTTGATACCGACAACAGCAATCAAAGTGTAGCCATGATCAGGAATGTTGTTACTGTTTCCATGACAACTATCATCAATGTCTTTAAAAGCTAAGCAAAGAGTGCGTAGAGCTTCATTGGCAAAGCCATTGATCACATCCAGCACATTTCTGCTTTGTTCTTCCATCAAAGGAATAACTTCACCATTGGCATTGATGCTCTTGTCACAAATTTTGAGTATAATTTCAGACGCGCCTTTGCAGAAAGCTCGAAGCTTGCCATCTGGAAGAACGACGAGAACAGACATCGTCTTCTTTTCAGAATTAAAAGGCTCAACTTTCACCAACTTCAATACTTTGCGCTGCTCTTCAAAATTTCCACCAAGTAGCAGTCCAAATTCGAGTATTGCTGCTTCTGTCGGTGTGCCTAAAATGGAAGTCTTTCCTTCTTTATCCTTGACCACTTCAGACCCAGTGTTGATAAATATTCCTTGCAAGAGAATTTCCAACACCGACTGCGATATGCTAGAGTCCAATTCGTGGCTACTTCTATTAGCATCTATGCCTTCTGTCTTTCCACAAATCCAAGTTTTACTCACGACCATATGGTTCGTTGTCAATGTCCCTGTCTTATCAGTGCAAATGCATGTAGCAGAACCCATTGTCTCACAAGCAGAGAGATGCCTAACTAGCGCATTTTCACTCATCAGCTTCTTCATTGCAAAAGCAAGACTCAGTGTCACAGCCAGGGGTAGTCCTTCCGGCACTGCAACAACGATTATGGTCACAGCAGTAGCGAAATAATTCAAAAGCGTCACAGCATCACTAGATTTCCATTTAGTGAGCTCATTAACAAGCCATTTGTCAAAAAAAAACCTTGCTGCTAAAACAAGAAAGGTTAGAACAGCGAAAACCAGCCCGATTTTCCCAATAACAGTAGCTACACCGTTCAGCTTCACCTGCAAAGGGGTCTCATCGTCTCCTCCCTCACTGAGAGTTTCCATCAACTTCCCCCATTCAGTTTTCATGCCGACAGTAGTCACCAACATCTTTGCTGTTCCATCTTGAACCTTGGTTCCTGCTAAAAGAAAAGGCCGTTTCTCATATATATTTACTGGAACACTTTCACCAGTCAGACTTGACTGATCAATGAGCAAGTTGTACCCTTGCACAAAAACTCCATCTGCTGGGACTTTGTCACCTATTGATAGATGCACAATATCTCCGACAACCAAGTCATGTATAGATATCTTTTGTCTGAACCCATCTCTAGTGACATGTATAAAAATCTTCTTCTTCTCCTTTTCCAACTCCTTGAACTGCAAGGACTGCTTGTAATCACTTACTGCAGTGACTATAACTACCAAAAATATGCTTAGTATGATCCCTATCCCATCATAAGTCCCCTTGGGCCACCCTTCAGTAGTGAGGCCAACTCCAACAGAGACGACGGCACAAATTATAAGTATAATGAGTGTCACGTCATGTAAAGCATCCCATAGAAACATCCAGAAGCTTTTAGAAGGCTTCTCAGCGTACAGGTTAGGACCAAAGACCTTTTGTCTGGTGAGGATATCCTCGGGGTTCACTCCTTCATCTAGTGAAACTTGTAATCTCCCAGCAAGCCCTTCAACCCCTTTGAGTTTAGTTAGTGTCTTGATATCGTAAGAGGCTACTATAGTTGCAAGTTTATCAGGGTGAATTTGAAATCCTGCAAATTTAGCCTCTTCTTGGAGTCCATTTACCAAGTCCAGTTCAATATCTTGCTCGATGGACTTGCTTGAGCCACTACTATCTGCTGAGGGAAGTTTCATCCCTTGTCCAGCTATTATGCATGACGACATATGGAAGATTGATCAAACAGAATTCTTACATCATAACTAGTACAAGGTAAACATGAGGAGAATATACCGTCAATAAACCTGAGTGCTGCAGTGTAAGCAACAAAACTTACACGTATGTTATCCTGGTAAGTAGAAGGAATATAATCAGATTCAGAAAAATCAATTGCGGAAAGCCATATAATGCTGAAAGGACCTAGAAGTATGGAACATGTTGTAAGAGCAAGAACAAACAACTATTGCTTTTAACAATCAATATATTTTGCTTAGAAAGTTTAGTGTTTTATCTACTACTTAGCTAGTTAATTACCAACTCAAACGGTTGGAAATGCTTCTTCTAACTTCCACAGTTTGGCTGCTCAAGTATACACTAGTGATTGAAAAGACGACAGATTTTTTCACATTCCATGCAGACAAAAAACCTACACCAGCTAAGTAATCGATTAGACAAATCTTCATTTTGTTCATTTAATCAAGATAGAGTTAAGAATGCCGTGTGGCAGCACAGCCAAGCCTGAAGATATGATAAGAACTAAGAAGTACCAAGCCTAATAATGACAACATAAGATGGCACTCTGTCAAATGTTTCATAGTACGGTAGGATCATAACTGCAAGAATAATATTTTGAAGGGATACTTGCAAAGATAGCCACCATCCTCGATAAAATAATTATTTTGATTTTTCAGAAAAAAAAATAATTTTAATAATTTAAAATTTATGTAAATATTATTTTAGTGATTTTTTGGGACAAAAAAGTCTTTTTGCACTATTATTTGTACTTTTTTGTACTGCAATGTCATTTGCAAACTTAAAGATGAAGATGCATGCAAGTTTCTCGGAAATTTCCTTATTTGCCTTTACTAAGCTACAATTCAAAAGGTAGCATACTTTAATTAAAGAGTCACATTCGCTGATTATCACAATTCACAACCACAGGTGACAAGACAGTGCCTTCTGCAAATCTTCAAGGCCCATCCATACTGGGTCAAGATTCCTTTTTCTTCACTTATAATTAGTTGATTTTTACCAACACATACATAGAATAGGATTCGAAAGCCCACACTCCCCACATCGTTAAAATACAGGACCAAGAAGATAAAATAGGTGAAAAACACTAGAATCGTTCTTAAAGACTAAACGAGTCATATTAGTTTTGACTTTGAAAATTAATAGGAACGATAATAAGGGTTAATAAACTACAATATTATGGTTCTAGATTAATCTGAGTTTGCTGGAATACTAATTAGTAATTTCATACGAAGACTGGGTAATGATATGACGTTTTCGCTCACATGGTGAGAGCAAGTAAATTCAAAATTAATTTACGAGTACAAAACACTGCTCACAACCATTAAATAGTCCACATCTGTTAGGTGTGAAGAAGAAGATGCATGATAGCTTCATCAATTAAGGTATAAGACAAAGACGCTATTAAAAGATCCTAACTATTAAGCAAGAACTGTAGTAATATTTTTCACTAAAGTTTATAACTAGTGTACGTATGGTAGAATGATTATTTTCAAGATAGTAAGTCTAAGTTAAAGTTAAAACGATAAGAGTTGATTCTTTTTTTTCTAAACTAAAGTGGGATGGCCTAAAATGAAAAACCAGTGGATGGAGCAGAGCAGAAGAACTAATAACTGGGCTTTTTTAATCAACAGTTATGAAATAAGTATCGAAATTTAATGTGAATAGCCGGGAGTAGTAGACAGTAGACTGTAGATGTAAGTTCTCTTTCCCTAAATCTATATATTTTGTATATTAACGTAAAATCATACTCAGTTCAGTCCAGCTTAAATTTCAGTCTAACAAGATAGTAAAATCAGATCACGTACGTGTACTTAAATGATCGAATGATGATCCAGGAAAACAGGAAAAGATGATCAGCAAGAGATAAAGATATATATATATATATATATATAT
>JAPKLX010000017.1:4287282-4516206 GCA_026898415.1 Leonotis leonurus
ATATATATATATATATATATATATATATATATATATATATATATATAATACGCACCTTTAGTTTTCTCATCTGCTCCTTTGCTTCGGATCGCTTCTGGAGATCGGCGGCATATCGGAAGCGGCGGCGGCGATTCTTCACAAGCTTTCCCACGGCGTCGCGCCACCTCTTCAACGCCTCTGCGGAGCTGCCTTTGCTGTTCAAATCGAACTCCGCCGGAATGAACCTTTCCATTTGTGGCAAGCGTAGCAGAATATATAGTGTAGGGTCACTAAGCATACATTTTACAGTACGAAAATCAACATAAAGTGAACTGCAGCAGCGCGAGTAGCTAACAAGGAGCTCAGAAAAACCATGGCCTTTTATAGTGATTACGGTAATAGCGTGCACAGGACAACAGCGGAACGCGGCTCCACGCGTTTTACTTATGCCCCTTGCATTTCTTATTTCTTCCTCATTTTCACATATTGCCTCAAATTATTACTCCACTCATTTATTAGCGTGAGAGTTTTAGTTAATCGGATGATGACATTTCTACAACTCTTTATTGATTAAAGTGAGACTTTGGAGAACCATCAAAGAAAATTGTCCTCAATATTCATAATAGATAGTTGAGACTTACTTGTCTTAAATACATATGTTTATATTGTAATTACTTAGGTTCCTATCGGCCTCATGCAAAAGGCTAACTGTGGTTCGAGTTTGCTCACCTTATTAATTAAAATCATTTGCACTTGTACAGTCTGAAAATAAATTAGGCCCATAACAATCAAAATAAGATCCACATTTATTATCAAAGGGTTACATTACATCTGGTGAGTCGTGACGTCATGAGTGTCTATCTAGTGACGTGAGCTACGAATGAATCCAACTCAGCCCGAGAAGCGCCGCCTTGTTGTGCCCCTCGTCTAACGGCGGCGCCTATCTCCTCCGCCCTCCGGCGTATTTGACGCCCTTCCTCCGACGCCATCAACCCCCTCACCACATTCCTAATAGTCCCAGAATTAACACCCTTGTTCCTCTCTCTCCATTCTCTGACCACAACTCCCACTCTCAACACTTGTGTGATGAGCACAGTGTTCCTGGGTTGATCCGAATGCATAGGCCAAGCAGCCATAGGCACTCCCATCGTCACACTCTCAATGCATGAATTCCAGCCACAGTGGGTCATGAATCCCCCCGTGGCCGGATGCGCCAAGATCTGCAGCTGCGGCGCCCACTCTCTCTCCACCATTCCCACGCCTTCCGTTCTCTCCTCGAACCCCTCCGGTAGCCGAGCTCGCCGGACTTTCTCATCGAACACGTCGCCTTTATCGGCATCTCTCAGCACCCACAGGAATTTCACTCCGCTCTGCTCCAATCCCAGACTTAGCTCTGTAGTTTCTTCGTCCGACATCGAAACCGTGCTGCCGAAGGCCACGTATATCACCGAATTGGCCTCTTGTTTGTCGAGCCACTCTAGGGTTTTATGGTGGATCGGGGATTGAGATTCCGGCGGCGGAAGAATTGGACCTACAGCCCAACTTTTCCTGTTTCCGCTCTCTAGACTTTTCAGATACGGCGCTTCTATCAACCTACAGGTGTTGTATAGATCTCCAGCTCTGAGATTCAGCGGCTCCAATTGCAATTCGCTGAGGTACTTGATCTCTGCCGGCACATCATCGTCTTCTTCTTCATGTTCTTCTTGCGGTACGTCTTTGGGGAAGTAGGAAGACAGAGAATATGCAGATATACACCAAAGCGCGTAGGATTCTGCATTAGGTATGGAACCAACGTCCTGCACCACGGCGGCCATCATCGAATCGTGAACGACGACGATTCTTTTGAATTTGGCGGCGATGTGATTGAGGAAGGCGGCGAGCGGTTGGCGGAGGCTCAAGGACGCGGTCCAGGCGGACTGGAGGTGGGAGGGGAATTTAGAGGAGGAGTTTGGATCGGGAAGAGGAGAAGCGAAAGGAGGAGTAGGAAGGTCGTGGAAGTGGATCTGGGAGATGTTCAAGCCATCGGCGCGAGCTCGAGCTTGGCGGTTATGGATGGCGGCGGCGACGTAGTGGACGGGGAGGCCGTAGGATGAGAGGAGGGCGGAAATCTGAAGCAGCTGATTCAGGTGGCCCTGGCCGGGAAATGGAACTGTCAACACTGCCACTTGTTGCTGCTCCATGGAATTGCAGGTAACCTCTTCCATTATTTGTTTCTTACTTGCTTTGCTTTCCAATATTATCTTCTCTCATATATATATATATATAACGAAATTCTCTCTCAATCAACTTCGGACAACTTGGCAGCACCACTTTTTTTTTTTTTTCCATTTACTTGGTCGTTACTCATAAAAAAACATTAGCGACTTTATGAAATCAAAAATTCAAAACATAAAAACAAGTAAAAGGCGTGTTTTTCCGGAAAAAGAAGAATAACAACTGAATCCAAAAATTGGGATATTTGTGACTGTATAGACTGTGATTTCACCACATCAAAGCTTGTCGTTAGGATTTGGGACTGGAAAGTTTCTTCATGTCCCTCTCCTTTGAATACCATTCCGGTATGATCTTGGTGGCGTGGGGGTAGAGATCCTTATACGCATTCTTGATAGTAACTTCTGCAACTGTAGTGGCAATTGATATATCTGAAAGATGCACAAAGTTTCCAACTTATAGCAAGGCATGTATAGATCACCATAAGAAATTACATAGCCAAAACTAAAACGGGAAACATATCAAAGTGAAGTCAGTATAATATGCAATTTGACACATTGATAGAAGCTCGTACCACGCAGTGGTTTCTTCGTATCTGATAGCTGAGTTATCATAAATATGATGGCGGCAGCGATAGATATTGGGCTCCTCCTGCAATACAGCAAAAATAGAATTGCCATAAGATGATGAAACCTCATGCAGTAATGAAAACTGATCATTAAGAAGTAAGAATATCAATGCACCTAATATCAAAGTTCCCTGCCTTCTGCACCGTTTCTTGTACAGCTTTGATCTCCTCATTGCTCATGCCAAGATTAGAACAGAAACGCCTCTAAGTGGCAAGTAAGACAGCCATCATGTTAAAAGTCAATAGAAGGCTTGCGAACAAAAGTAGCAGATTAACAATTAACTCACCAGATAATCCCCTGCATGAATCGTGCCCATCTCCATTGATTCACCCATCTCAACCTTCAACTGTTTCACAATAAATTCTTTGGCACGGCCAATTTCTTTCTTTGTAGCTCCAGAAACAATTGAGCATATTTCTAATTGATACTTGCATGATTTAGAGGACTTCATACTTGGAGCAATAACAAATGATAGTTATCAACGTGGTTGAAGGAGGCACCTTTTACAGTGCGAGGCTTGCTTTCCAGCCTACAAGCAATGTAAATGCAAGCAGCCACTAGGGCCTCCAAGTTTCTACCCCTTGTACACTTCTGATCTTCCAACCTTTTATATATCTCACTTGCTCGATCCTTCAAAGAGAGCAAGAACAAGGAAAAAAAGTTAACCTTTTTACCCTTGCATTTGTTAGCAAAGTTGCACCAGAAAATGATCTAACTTGAGGATAAATCATACCTTAATGGTTGTTACAAGGCTCAACCTGAAATTAAGAAAATATCAAATAGTATCAGCCATTTATGCCACAATGAAATAATACAACCAAAATATAGATAGTTATATCTCTCAAATCACCAGTTCTTCAGCCTTGCACTCTGATCAAAGCAACTCAACCAAAAACCCCGATATCAAGGGAAACATGTAAAGAATGAGTTAGAAGAATTTAGAAGATAAGAATAATGTAGAAGCATGTGCGAAGAATGTAGAAAACACAAGAAGAGTAGCTTGCAATTTTGTTGTAACCGTTTCATTTCTAGTCTAGAATTCATCTATATATAGTACATACATTGCAGCTAATTGTACCTTTGTACCCTCTTTCTCTCTTATGAATAATACAATTTCTCTCTTTCATATTTTTATGTTCTTCGTCTACTATATTTTTGTTTCTCTCAAGGCTCTTCCATGGAGTTCAAACTTCACTTTCTTAACAAAACAAACCAAACAAAACTCCAAAATACAAACACAGACCTATCAGACATGCTAGAGATCGTTTTGAATGCCAAGACCAAAGCCCGGTCGGGATCCCCGCCCCGATTCTGCAGCCGGGTGAGAGATGTATCCATATTCGCCCCGTTAGCGGCCCGCGAAATGACAGTAGAGAGAACCGCGTTCCCTAGAAGCGGGTTAACGGGTCCTCCAACACGATTGGGATCGTGGTCGCCGGATTCATCGGCAAACGTCCGCCACTCCGACGTCTCGTCGATGGAGCGGGCTTCCAGCACAAGACCGCACTCCGAGCAGACGGTGTCGCCTGCCGCGTGATCGCACACCACCTCGGTGTTCTTCTTGCAGTCTGGACAATATGTGTCCGACATCATTGTGTATATTATATATATAATATAGATATATCTATATACAATTACAATCGATTTTTCAGAATTAGTAGGTTAACGATAGGAATTGCTATGCCCCGGTGTTGGATAACTAAAACTTCACAGCTAAATCTACAGAATGAGATATAAGAAGAAAAAGAAAGAGATAATAGAGATAAGAGAGTGTATTGATATTCTTGAAGGCTCTACTTGCTTCTTGATCTTTCCAAAGCCTTCATGCATATTCTTGATTGCTCCATAGCTATATATTCAATACCCTGGTTTATTTTTGAAGGTTTTAGTCGCACAATCTGCAATGCTCGCTCTCTTTCTCTCTCTCTCTCTCTATTCTCGCTCTGTAGCCCGCGATTGAGAATAAGATTTGTAGTGGAAGAGTGAAGGGGATCGAAGAAATCAAATATATAGGGAGAGGGAGGGGCGGTTGATTAGGATTTATGCGGTCGGCGATCGGGTCGGTCTCGTCGGGTCGGGTTTTACGACTTGATCGAGACACGTGGCGTCGGTTACTTTATAGGAGTATTACTAGAACATGGGTTGGGTAGTAATAATATGACACGTGGGGCTACGTGAATGACTGTATTATTGTAAGAATTAATTTTCTAAATTTAGGAATATATATACGGGTGATCTCTGTTAATTAGAAAGTATTCAGCTCATGCACCTTCCATCAATCATAGAAGTCATCAAAATAATTCTATCAAACACTTGTAAAATCGAAGAATGCAGACGCCCTTATCAGCTTTATCTTACAAACCTAACTGATCATGGCGTATGTAGCAATACTGAGAAGAAAAAAAGGTCAGAAAAAGAAAGGACGAAACACTCTCAACCAAGACCAATGCTGCCAAATTGCAGCAAAAACCTAAGGCAAGAAGAAAGATCTGATAGTATAGGAACTGAAAAGCATGCATGCATGTGTTGCAGCTTCTAGAAGAGATCGGCTTTCTTTTTGAGTAGATCTTGCTTCCATTTTGGGTTCTTGTAGAAACTTTCTTTGCTCATCTCAAAAATTGTCTGGAACTCTTCGTCCGAAAGATAAGCCTGAAACAACCAAACCCATTGCATTGCATGTTCATACAAAGATTGATGATTTTTTAACAGAAATGATGCGATCAAGATCATGCAAGCAACCTCTCGTTGGTTGTAATCAATCCCTGTGATGGGGTTTTCCGACTTGGACTTGAGCTGGTCGTAAGTATACGTGCCCTGAACAGCTGCACGGGCACCACCCTCCTCCTCTTCCTCGTTTCCAGCCCCCTCCTCATTCGTCTCTTCAATAGCCCCCACTGCTTCGCCTTCCTTTGTTTCTGAATTTTCTTTGGCTTCTTCCGCAAATGCAGACAAAGCAGCATCAAAACTCTTCCTTGGAGTTCGAGCTGTAGACGAAAGAAACACACATTTAGATTTAGCTGATGATTAGTACAGTTCCTTAAGTTGAAAGAGAGACCATTAGGGCTAGCTTCTGCATGAGGACTTCTAAGCCTTCGAACTGGAGACGAATCGGGTGATTGTTTCTCAGCCGTCAAAACAGAAGATAAAGCAGCCACCGCTGCAGCTCTCTGCGACCCTTGGCCTGCTCCCGCCCTTGGAGCTATCACTGCTTTTGGTGATGAAGTTGAAGTTGAATTGAATGCATTGTTCAAAGCTGCCAATGCTGAAGCTCTTTGAGTCGGCCCACCGTTATTCGAAGCATTCGATTTATCCTGCATTCCGCAGCTTATTAGACCAATTATATACTTGTCTTCATGTTTGGATGCATTGCAATAGTTATACAAATCAAAACTGAAAATCTACCTCATGCCCAACACCAAAGAGTTGCAAAACCTTCTTTTGGAATGAGTTCCCGTATAACTGTTTAAGGAAAAGAAGACAACTTAACGTCCGTGTTCGTGCCAGCAACATCATGTCTATATATGCAGAAGCATCATATCTGTATCAGTAACATACACTTGCTTTTGCAGGATCCCATGAAAAATATGTGGTGAAGAAGCACGGCTCGTTTCCTTCAGCAACTTTGTAGAGCGGAACGTTTGGGGCTAACCCGTCGAGTGAGGCAGCCATCTCTACGTATTTCTGCAATAAATTTCGTTTGTCAAAAGAGCAGAGACTGAGAGAACTTTACTAAGATGATCACTACCTGTCCAATCTCGAAAGCGTTCTGCTTCTCTTTGGCATCCACCAATTGGCCAATCCAAACAAACACTTCAGCATGTGTATCGAGTATCAACGTATCCTCGGTTAACAAATCATCTTGAGAGAATCTGTATATTTCCTCAACCTGTCATATGAGAGAACACACAAGTAGTTTTAGTGCATGGATTTATATAAGGGACTATGAGAACTAATGTTCCTTAAAGCTCGTACCTCAAATTTTCCTGGATTTGATGTGCCGTGTCCATCAAAAAGGATGAGTTAGAACATGTGAAACATTGCTATTTCTGGATATTGGGCAGAGAAAATTGGCAGAGAAAATTAGCAGCTACCTTTGTGGAAGGAGAAAGCAAACAAGTGAGGGTCTCTTGGAGGCTCAGGCGAGGCCTTCTTACTGGTGTACGGTTTCTTTCCTCCGAGAGCACTCCAGAAGACCGAGTTCTCGGTTCCTTCTTTAATGTGCTTGAGTGGTGATCCGGGCTGTGCTCATGAAGAAATGAGGAATCAAGATAGTCCATTGCAACACGAGATGATGTTATATGAATAAGCTTTTCCAAGAAGAAGTATGCATACCTTCAGAAATTCAGCAACCTTGGCTGCTAATTGCTGCTGCTCCACGCTGCTTTGATTCCCTTGCCAACTGAAAACTGTTGTTCCGGATTGAAGCACAAAACATTCGTTCGAGTTCAATGATGTGGCCGCCTAAGAAGACAACACAATTTGATGTAACAAGATATAAAATTGATCGAACCACAAGATAAAGTGAACCCCATATGTCAAGTTGGGCCTACCACATCAACTTGAACAGCTTTGTTATTATGCTTAGAAGTTCCAGATATGCAGAATAGTGCGGCGCCATCACCAGTGTAAGTTTCATCATTTATGCCCTTTTCAGCTATATGGTTCTTGTAACCAGAGCTCATTCCACCCTAACAAAGATACAAAGTTGTCAGAAAAGCATTGGACGTTCGGCTTTATTTGTTCACAAATACTGCATTATTTCACCTTAAGGATCACCATAGGCTGAAATATTGCTATAAACTGAGGTGGCTCTTTCCCTTGATATATCCGGCCCTGGAAGAATATTGTTCGTATTCATTTGCAAACGAACTCTGTGATTTGTAGTGTCTAACATAGTGAAATGATGAGGCAGAATACTACCTGCACTGGCCTCCCTTTCAGTGTGTTGTACATTGTATTACTCACTGTAAAAGCTGTCTCTACCTCTTCCTGATGATTGGAAAAGGTCGATTTCATTATAAATGTTCGGTGTTTCCATTGAGTGCAAACTGTTCAAGCAATGGTTAAGCAGAAATATACCCGAGTGCTTTCTATACCAATCCAAGAACACAAATAGAAATCCTCCTTTCTTTCGTGGTGATGGTACGTGTAGAGCAGAACGTAGCAATCCCCGGTGTAGAATTTGCCTTTTTCTTCTGCAGGAAGTGCAGTTTTATCACTGCCATTGATTCTCCAAACCTGGAAACATGACTCAAGAGTTCAAAGCATCTCCAGGTATGAAAATATGTTACACCAGTCTCTGAGCATTAAAGGGATTTAGACCTCTAGTTTTCCACCTCCTTCAAGCAATAGAGGAATGTCCTCAACGACTGGAGGAGCATTTTTAGTAACTGCCTTCACTCCCCCACCTTGCTGCTTCAGCATAGCTGAAAGTTTTTTATCCAAATCACAAACTGATACATCAGCGGACATGTCGGAAAATATCTACACAGCTCAGGATTCAGGACTCAAGGCAAACCTGCTACTTTCCCCCTTCCTTCCTCCACAACAGAAGGAGTTGATGATGCCACTGGCCAGGACTCAAACTTGGACTTGAAATCATGATTCTCATGACCTTGAATCAGCCTGATTATTTGTGTCGATTTTGGTCTGTTTTGGCTAGTAACAAACTCCTGAGATTGTCACTTTGCAATGAGAAATCAAAGTATGCATATTATAGTATAAAAGAATGGGAGGTTGAATTCCCACCTCTGCAGCTTGACTAGCAGCTTTTCTCTCGTCGACTTGAGTTACACGACCGACCCAAAGAAATATCTCGTTCCCACAATCCAGCAAATAGCATTTGTTGTTTTCCAGAAGAGACTTGGAAAGTTCTGCTTCTATGGCAATGGGACCTTTATCTGTTATGCTGCCAACAAGCCAAAACAGCACAAGTCAACACGACTCAGAAAACTTTTTCTAATCAAGAACCATCTGGGATGAGATATTAGTAGATTACCTATAAAGTTGTGGAGACGTCTTCTCTGCAACGATATCATCGTCAGTAATAACTTTTTTACCAATGGGAGCAAAGCCTCCAAAGAGAACCCAAAATTCACCAGAATCTGATTCAGCTTTTAAGTTGCCATCATCTGTAAATGAGGAATAACATAGGAACATGAACAACAGAGGAAGTTATGAAAACAGAATACAGAAAAGGAGAATCAGTTCTCACCAACGATTGCAACATCACAAGTCCCTTCATGGTACTTGTCCTTCAGATACTGGACTATCTCTAATGCTTTACCCCTTTCTTGGATGTTAGAGTTTGCACCATTGAACTGGTATATCTTGTTCTCAGTGTCGAGAATGAAAACATCATCATGATTCAATGATGACCGGGAGAACGGGACCTGCATTACACCGAGAACAAGTTAATATTCACAATCAATCATTGTTCTTTTTGTGTTATTCTACTGAAAGAGTAAAAGTTCAGTAAATGGATTCTTCCCACCTGCTTCAATCTTACAACGCGTTTTCCTTTACAGGTGTATAATCTTGTTTCGAACTCTTCTTCTTCGGGTGTCTTAAATCCAGATGCAACACCACCTTCTAATGGTATGATACAAGGTTTGAAGTATGACAAGAATTTATCAGACTCATGCCCTTGTAATTCCCTGTACTGAACAGCACGCCCGCCAAGAATGACATCAAGTTCAACCGTTTTAATAGCTGCAGTTCCTGCTTCATCCTAGAATACATGGACCATCAAGTAAAGAAGATAAAAGGCAAAGAACTATGTAAGGAAGAACATCATACTTGGCTAGTATCCTTTCCAAGCCAGAAGTGTACATCATAATGAAAACCACCTCCTCTTCCTGCTATTGTCTACACAGAAACACATTACAGTAAGTCCAAAATGCATATTTCTTTACACTAGGTACAGGAAAAGTCGACCGAACCTGCAGGACGATATATGAATCCCCGGAGTAGAATTTGCCATAATCAGATTTTGGTAAGGGAACTGGTTGGAAGTTCTCAATTCTCCATATCTCAGTCCCTCTATAAGGGGTTAAGATTAACAAGAATGGTAAAGTTCATAATGAATAGATGTGGTTAAAGGTGCAGACAGCATCAAATATATACTGCATAGATTGATTATATAACAAGAGGAGTCTTTGTAGGAAAGGATACGCTTTCTGACCAACTCCCTGGAAAGCAGGTTCAAGAGCTTTTGCTGCGTTAGACATTAGTTGTTACCCTTCTTGGTTCTGAAATGGTAGCTAACTTTTTCGAGAAACTGATAATTGAAGTGGTATTTGAAGATTCAACTTCTGAAATGAATCAAACAATTGATTTCTTACAAAATGAAACTACATCATAAATTATAGTTTTTCTGCTAAAGATTCAGTCTTGGCAAAACAGTTTCATCATTTACTAACACCCTACCCTGCAAAACTGCATTACTCTTCAGCATTATATCAAGGAAAGATCCATCTTCTGCAAATAACAAAGCAATCCCATCTCACAATCAAGCGATAATTATATACCAGATCAGCAACATATAAAAGAGAATGTAATCAATCACGTTTGGACAAAAACATACAATTTGCAGACATACATATTACAATTAACAGATAAAAGGATCCAAAAAAGAGCCATATTTCAGACCAATTCTATCAACAAACCTTTCAAAATCCAATTCGTCAGCCTTTTGAGAGACAAAGTATGCGAAAAAAGCGAAAAGCAAATGGCAAATGACAACGAGAAATAGATTAAGAATTTACATTAACAAAGTAAAGATAAATGAATCATTGCTGCATGTCATTTACACGGATGAAATGATCGTTTCTTCCATTACATCTCTATTTTTTGAGACAGCGTTTGGCCAACAATGGAGGATAAGAGATTAAGGAGAAATAGAAGAAGTGATAAAAATAGAGAGAGAAACGCAAAGAGAAAAAGAAGGTGAATGAGAGAGCAAAGATCCGGTGATGGTGGCAGCACCAGCCATGTTGGCTTTCTTCTTTTTATGGGCCTCCTTTTTCGCCTTCTAATTTTTCTTTATATTCATTTTCTTGTACTACTGTCCTTTTCTTTTAAGGGATATAAATTTTATTTATCTTTTTCTGAATTTTTACTTTCTGAGAAAATAATGTTGTCATGATTTAAAGGGTTTCTGCTATACATGCTTTATCACTGCAATTGTCTGCTATTAGAGTTCTTGCAAATAATTTGTACCAAAAAAAAAGTAGGGGAAATAGTGCATTCTCATAAATGTTTGTTATGTTAAAATATGTTGTTATGAGATAAAATATTCAATACTTTAATACTATTGCTTTAATCCATACAATATATTGTTCATTATAAATACACCCCATAGAAAAAGAGTTTACAATATAAAAATAAAATATGCTTTAATTGGAGAAATATGATATGCTTTGATATCATATACTGCATTGCTATAAAACAACATATGATCTTCTTTTGAAGAAAAGATTTTACATAACTCAAGAGCCATAAAATACGTGCATGTGAAAATCTCAGTTTCAATCCGACTAACTACTCTTACCCCCTTAAAAACACACAAATACCAAAAATTTGTTCATTTCTATTTATTATTCATGCAGGAAAAATTTATATATTGTTATAAATTTTAAAATAAATTTTTATTTTTTAAAAAATAATTAAATATTGATGGGTCCAATCAAATTAAATTTGGCCAAGTAATATGCGACAAATCAGACAATATTATTTCTTATATCACTATAATTAGGCCTCTACTCAAATATCTCATAATTACTACACATAATTCCACGGGATTATATCATTGATTTATATAATCCATAATACAGAAATACAGAATCCACCCAAAAGAAGTAAAACTCAAAAAAATCTCTAAAACAGCAAAATCTTGAAGAATCATATCTCAAAATGACAAAATCTCCCCTCTATTTAAAGCAATACCAGCAAACCAAATCCACTACACAGACACACACACTTTCAAAAACAATGGCTGCCATGATTTCCCTCCTTGTCTACACAGTTCTCTTCACATCCCCAATCTGGGCCTACCCTTTGGACAACATCTGCAAACAGACCAAGAACCCGACTTTCTGCTACAATCTCTTAAACCCTCATGCAAGTGAAAATCTGCAACAGATCGATGGATTCGTGATCGATGCAACAACACGCAGCGCCGCAAAAACAAGCTCTAAAATCCAGTCCCTTCTCTCCCAAACTAACGATCCAAACCTAAAGGTGGTTTATAGCCTCTGCAGTAACTACTACAGCGCTGCACTCATCGCCCTCAGTGCGGCCAAAGAGAAGCTTAAAGCACGTGCTTTTGGTGATGTGAAGTCGGCCGCTGATACTGTCTCGAGAGACGCTGCTTCGTGCAGGCAGACGTTTGCTATGGCGCCATCTCGGTCTGTCGCCATTGCAGGTGATAATGATGAGTTTGAGCTCTTGAGCAACGTTTTTGTCGTGGTTTCTGGGAAGCTTTAGGCCTCTCTCTTCTTTGTATTAGAAAGGAATAAAATAATGTAAATTGATTTTACTGTCATTTTCTTTAATTACTCAGAAGTGATGACAATGCAGACAAAAAATAAAATAGAAAACTAATTCACCCACATAAAAATTAAAACTTTGATTAACATCTTCAATCTTTTTAACAATTCAGAAAATGGGAAACACTTTAAAGAAGAAATTCAGGAAAAAAAAACAAATCTTGACTTTTTGGTTGTTTGTCACTGTATAATAACCCTAAGCAACTGGAACAACTTTAACATTGTCTAGAACAGGACCACAGATATGGCCAAAGTCATAGATTTTAGTATGATAAAATGGATTGGTGAATCTAATCGTTGTCCTATTTGAAAGTGCTTGAAACCTAAGGCTTCCGTTCTGGAACCAGCCTTTTCCCTGAGATGTGAACTGAACACTCACTTTTTTCCTGCCTGCAGAAGCTTCCACGGTCATCGTCCCATGGCATCCGTTCTTAGCATCTCCGACAGTGAATGTGAGGTGGTACCATTTCTTTTCAACTGTTCTTAGAACTTGTGCGATTGCTGTTTCTCTGCCTCCCACAAACTCAATTGCTGCATGGCCTGCTGGCACGTTGAAGTGCTTTGAGTCGATGTATTTTACAGGTTTGAGTGACTCAACGATCCATCCGGGGATCGGTGAGCACAAGTCTTGGCGCATGGGGAGGACCAGGACTCCAGTAGAGAAGTTCTTGAAGATGTGAGGGCCTATTTCAAACCCTCCATTTTTCACCACATTCCCTACGATCATGGAAATTGAACCTCATATATATATGAGTATATGTATCTAGTCGTCTGAACTATAAATTTTGAATATTCTTACCTGGAGTGAACTTGAAGGGAGGCATTTCCTTGATGGCAATGGCATCAAGGAGAGGCCCACAGGTAGGATCCTCTTGCACCCCAGGATTGTGGAATGTAACCCTAACAATATTGGAATTTGCCTTGAAACTCCAAGCATATGTATCCCCTCCATCGCTGCTGTACAGCGTTTGGATGGGGAGATCGCTCTTGGATCCAGTGACCAAGATCCTCAGAACCTCATCCTGGGCACATGTCCTAGTTGCAGCGAATGTGAGAGAGTAGGTGGAGCCTGGCTTCAGATTCCCGACATACTGCGTTATGGAGGCTTCATTACCGAGCCTCACGGCGTGGACCCCGCGGGGGACGGCGAAGAAGAAGCCGCCGGGCTGGGGCCCACCAGAGATGTACTCAACTAGGCCGGAGATGAGCCATTTGGGAAGGGAGTACTTCCCGATGATCACCGTTTTGTTGAGGTTAGATGCTTTTGGGCCTAGTTCAAAGTTGCCATTTGGTAGTAGTCCTAAAACATTGCCAGTCGTTTAACAAAATAAACACATTTAGAACTAACTCATATTAGTAGAAATGATGACTTAAAGTATACTTACCATCGAGAGGCAGAGGAGATGGTTTAGCAGAAGCAAGGGTGTTGCAAAGAATGAGTAGGATTATGAAAGAAAGAGTGGAACAGGCCATTGGAGCTAGAAAGGAAGTTAATTACAGTACAGCATGTATAGTGTAATAAGGCTGCTGCAGCATGAAGGTGGTGTGTGTGTATATATATAATGTGGTCGATGAGTTAGAGAAGTTCATGGCATGTTATAATGCCATGAATTTAGGCGGGAGATGTGTTTGACTGTCGCAGCGTATTGTGAAATTCTGTGCATTTTCTCCCACAATTTCACATGAGTTTGGTTTCATAAATGCCAATGCATGAGATGAGATGACAAGTGCACGCAAATATATAAGAGTTGGTGTCAACTGTCAAGTACATATCATAAATAAATCAAGTACATGTATAGATATAGATTAGTACGGCCTGAAAATAAGGCCGTACACGTTCTCCTAATTATTCCAACCCCCACTGCTTTAAATATTGCTACAGTAGAATTTCATTTAGCAATTTAGTGTTAGTTGTATTATACTATTGTTTTTGAATTACGAAACTGCTACTTTCTGTATAACTGGTTCTTCTTATAGCTGGGTTTGATTATAATTAAGAACTCATTGATATCCTATGAACATGCATGTCGCCCTCGAAACTCGTCATTCACTTTCATTTTAAATTAACTAATTATGCGTACATGTGTTGTATTTGACACTCTTTCAATTAACTCCAACACAAATGATCAGAAAAAACTAATTGTATCCTTTCTATAACACAAACAGTTTGTGTGTGCATGCATGCATGTGAGTGATACAGATATGAGATGTGCAATTAATTATATTCAAAGTACAAGACTGTACATATCTGAAATCTCACTCACGTTAATTAATTAACTTATGATACGCTATTGCATGCATGTTGTGATAAAGAATCTCTAATTTACTAATGACCTGCAGTATAATTAAATTGTATTTTTATTTAATCCATTTTCATTTAAATCTATTTTCTCATGCGCGCAGCATCTCCACTAAACCTGCCACATGCTCTGTTAAATGCTAATTCACGCTTTTATATATAATAGCTAGCTAGAGTACTCACTTTAATTATAATTAACTTTAATTGTTCAAATAAATGCAGTGGTGCCTTATTTCTATGCACATGCATGCTATCGTCTCATGTTTTTATCGATTTTTATAATATATACAACTATAATGTTACACATACATCATGTATTTACATATGTAAAATAAGTAACCAATTTTGGTCACTTTTTTGCAATTTGATCATTGTTTTCACCTTTTCAAATTGAATCACAAATTTTTTGCTTCAATTTTGTAATTGAAGCATGCGTTTCAAAATTTTCACCAACAAACATGTGCTAATTGCTAAAATTACAATAATAAGATAAGTTCGTGCTTTATAAATAATAAATAAATAAATAAAACATAATCCAGATCCAGAGTGTAGAATGTACAAAACCCTCCTCCACAAATTTATGCTTTTAGAAAATTTTGTCTTCTTGGAAGAAATAAACACAATATTCAAATAACACATTAAACCATGTTTCCTAAATCTATGACTATGACTATGACCCATGCACTAAGTAGTGGGCAATTTGAAAGCCCTCTAAAGCTCTATGCCAACCACAATTTGGGCTTGTGAGCTTCATAGCCCTTTACACATTACTCTACACCCAATCATAATATGTGTATTTAACTTCATAGAATGAGAAAAGAAAATAAACAAAGTTTAGTCCTTTCATATGGAGTTCATTAATTAACCATAAAGAATTAATTAGAGGCATTGTGAGTGTAAAGAGAGAATGAGGTAGATGGATGGGGCCATGGGGGACCATGAAGCATGGATGGCAAAGAGAAGAGAGACAATGCATGATACAAGTGTGATGATGCATGTCCCATAAAGGGGGAGCCCAATCTCAATCACTTAAACATACTATCTCATTCATAGTCATAGTGCAATTTTTTCTAACTTTTCTTTACATGGATGACATGTACATATATAAAGTGGATACACATCACATCATGCACATGCCATTGGTGGGATATGAGTGTTCTAGTGGAGTCAAATCCTATAAAAGCTGTCTTCGATAATGACTAATTAATGTTTTTATCACTACTACCACTACTAGTTTATACAATTATGATGAGAAGAAGCATGGATTTAATTTAGAAGATAAAAAGTTTGGGTCTTTTGTTGGATTTGGGTGCTTTCATGCATGTTAAGCTTGATTTAGGAGAGTAATGATATTTCAATTTACATTTTCACCCTTATTAATCGATTATCATTCGAGATTACTATAAGTATGACACATTAGTGCAGGACCAAAAGGATCTAACATAATAAAAGCCCTAAATGAAATGATTGAATTATGGTTAATGGTCATCATCATCATCATTGCAAGACATATATTATGATTTTTTTAATTAATTAATTTTAGTCTCTCTTCCCGCCAAATTCCATGATTCCTGCAAAATGTATGTATGCCTTAATTGATGGATGGGAATGCCTAAAACCTCATCATTTCATGCAAAAAGCAGCCGATTTATTGAAAATTTGAGACAACATCAAATGATTAAATATCAATTATTTAAATATATGTATATATAGTGAGAGAGATAGAGAGAGAGGAGAATCAATCCACACAAACAAAAACAAAAGAAAAAGGATCGAGGACAGCGGGGCACACTTCCAATTTTTATTTCTCAATAATGCAACCTTTTGTTTTTCTATTAAATATTAAAAAATGTAGGTTGAGTTATTTACTTTTTATCATTTTATATTTATTTATTATATACACACACTGGCACTGCACACACATATTTTATCTGGAATTTGAAATTAAGGGAAATTTACAAATAATCTTAAATTGGTATATATTTTGACATAAATCTTGAAAATCGTGCACAATATATTAAGTTGATGATTTGAAATATGATGGATTTGAAAGGAAAATAGAGAGAAAAAGTATAGAATAGGGCTGGCCTAGTGTGTGGAGGTATGGGAGCACATAGCCCATCAATCACTGCCTCTTCTTCCTTCACACTCAATTTCACATTTTATGTTTTTTACTTTATTCAATTCAATCTCATTTGTCACTGTAAATTTTGCCAAACAGTCGATGGTGGGGTAAATAATAGATGAAACAGAAAAATGGCAGTACCTAAATCTAATGTAATGAGCTGAATTTAGGTGTTGAAGTTTGAGTTGTACATTTGTTTTAGTACAGTAGCAGTGGTAGTGACTGGTGAGTTACTATCCAATCAAATTAGCTCCATTCTTGATTTATTTATGAATACAAAACACCTGAGGCTGAGCGAGTCTTGTTTCACATCTGCATTTTCTTTTATCCCATGGCATGAACGAACTATCTTTTTATCTCTGCAATACTTGCACCCTTTTGTGTACAGTATAATGCTTTTCAATCTTTATTCCTTTCTGCCAAAACTCCTGCTTTTCTTGTTTTAATTTACATTTTTATGCTCCCTCGTTTCATCTCTATAAACCTCTCTCTCTTTCCCTTTCTTATTTGCCCCGAGTTTCAGTTCCTTTTCCACCAAAATTGTTGCTTTTCATTTTTGTTTTAGACCCTTTTCTGTTGATCAAGAATCTCTTGAATATTACAGCTCTTCCTTTTTTTCTCATCAGAATTCCTTCTTTCTTCAACTTACTTGGAATGGGCATCTCTGTAAAGGTGGAAATTCTTGAACCTTTGAACTTGAACCCTCATGACTTGTTAAGGTACAACTTTGCTAAAAGTATGTGTCTTTAACAGTCCTTAGCTTTAACCTGCGAGTGACATTCCACCATAGGAATGCTGTTCATCGAGGCAAACTTGAGAAAAATACTGAAAATTTTTCGTACCCTTTTGGCTTCTTGGTAGAATAGATAAAGCTAGAAGAATTTTTAATTCCTTGACCTTTTCTTCCTCCACATTTAAGGGCACCTTAAAATGCCATTACTGAGTTTATTGAGTATTTTGCTTTATGGGTTGCTCTCGAGGTCTCAACTTTTGAACGCCCAGATCATGAACGATCAAGCTGCATTGCTAGCAATTGGGAAAGAATTTGGAATTTCTGTGTGGAATGGGAGCAGCTCTGGTCATTGCTCATGGCTTGGCATTTCTTGCAGCCCGAATAATTCATTGGTGGAAGGGCTTGACCTTTCTAATCATGGGCTGCAAGGTAATGTCACTCTCATTTCCGAGCTTAAATCACTCAAATGGCTTGATCTTTCATACAACAGGTTGCATGGCTTGATCCCACCTGCTCTTGAGAATTTATCTGAGCTTGAGTTTCTTGATTTATCTTTCAACAACTTTGAAGGGTCCATTCCTCTAGAGTTTGGTCGGCTTAGAAACCTCAAGGCATTGAATCTTTCGAATAATATGATCTCTGGTATGATTCCTGGTGAGCTTGTGAGCCTAAAAGGGTTGCAAGACTTGAGGTTGTATTCAAATAAGTTGAGTGGCTCTATCCCTCTGTGGTTGGGGAACTTAACTAGCTTGAGAATCTTTACTGCCTATGAGAATGAGTTAACTGGTGTTATTCCTGACGAGTTAGGCTCTATTACTGAGCTCAAGTCGTTGAACCTTCACTCAAATCATTTGGAGGGATCCATTCCTGAGAGCATTTTTGCAATGGAGAAGCTTGAAACTCTGGTTCTGACTCAGAACAGATTGAGTGGTTACATTCCTGAAGCAATTGGGAAATGCAGAGGCCTTTCAAGTGTTAGGATTGGTGACAACAATTTGAGTGGAGGGATTCCTAGAGAGATTGGTAATATTAGTAGCCTCGCCTACTTTGAAGCTAACAACAACAATCTTTCAGGAGGGATTGTGATGGAGTTCTCAAAATGCTCGAATCTTACGCTGCTCAACTTAGCCTCGAATAGCTTCTTTGGGACCATCCCGTTGGAGTTTGGGTTGCTAAATAATCTTCAAGAGTTGATTGTCTCTGAGAACAGCTTGTTTGGAGATATCCCAACTCCCATTTTGAGGGGAAAGAATTTAAACAAGCTTGATTTGAGCAATAATGGATTCAATGGCACTATACCTGAGACTATTTGCAAGGCTTCAAGACTGCAGTTCTTGATTTTGAGCCAGAATTCAATAAGAGGGGAGATACCACGCGAGATAGGAAACTGCACGAAACTGCTTGAGTTGCAGTTAGGAAATAACTTTCTAACCGGAACTATTCCTCCTGAGGTAGGCCGTATCAAGAATTTGCAAATTGCATTGAACTTGAGCTCAAACCATCTCCAAGGGCAGCTGCCCGAAGAGCTAGGGAGGCTGGACAAGCTCGTCTCTCTAGATGTGTCGTGCAATCAGCTTAGTGGAAGCATTCCACCTGCATTGAAAGGGATGTTGAGTTTGATTGAGGTGAATTTCTCCAACAATCATTTCACTGGCCCGATTCCCTCCTTCGTGCCGTTTCAGAAAAGCTTGAACTCAAGCTTTCTTGGAAACAAGGGGCTCTGTGGTGACCCTCTGAGCCTTTCTTGTGGAGACTTGAATGACTCTGCTGGCAATGCTTACCACCACAAGGTTTCTTACAAGATCGTATTAACTGTCATTGGTTCTGGTTTGGCTGTTTTCACATCTGTGACTGTGATTGTGTTGCTGTTCATGATGAGAGAGAGGCAAGAGCAAGCAGCCAAAGATGCAGGAATTGCAGATGATGATGAAACTAGTACTACTAATCCAGTGGTTTTAGCAGGAAATGTATTTGTCGAAAACCTGCAGCAAGCTATAGACTTTGATTGTGTGGCACGAGCTACCACGAAAGAGTCGAATAAGCTCAGCATTGGCACTTTCAGCACTGTATACAGAGCAGACATTCCTTCTGGCATGACTCTTTCAGTTAGAAAGCTGAGATCAATGGACAAAACTGTTGTCAACCACCGGAGCAAGATGATCAGAGAAGTCGAAAAAATGAGCAAACTATGCCATGAAAACCTTATCAGACCATTAGGGTATGTCTTGTTTGAGGATGCTGTCTTGTTATTGCATCATTATTATCCAAACGGGACATTAGTGCAGTATCTTCATGACTCGACGAAGGAGGCAGACTGCAAAAATGATTGGCCAACAAGGCTAAAAATTGCCATTGGAGTGGCTGAAGGGTTAGCATTCCTCCATAATGTGGCCATTATCCACCTTGATATCTCCTCAGGCAACATTTTCCTTGACTCGAACTTCAGTCCGTTGCTCGGAGAAGTAGAGATCTCAAAGCTTCTAGACCCTTCTAGAGGGACAGCAAGTATCAGTGCTGTTGCTGGTTCATTTGGATACATCCCTCCTGGTACAGACCATAGATCTTTATTACATCGATTACTCATTTCTCACATACATAAATGCTTTAAACTCAACTGATACCTCTCTTTTTTTTTATACCTCTTTGATTCGACAGAATATGCTTACACAATGCAAGTTACAGCACCTGGCAATGTATACAGCTATGGAGTTGTGCTGCTTGAGATCCTCACAACTCAACTACCCGTCGATGAGGCTTTTGGTGAAGGGATCGATCTAGTGAAATGGGTGCACACTGCAGCTGCTCGAGGCGAAACCCCAGAGCAGATTCTTGATGCAAAACTAAGCACTATATCATTTGCTTGTAGAAAAGAAATGCTTGCTGCTCTGAAAGTAGCTCTACTCTGCACTGACAGCACGCCTGCGAAACGGCCTAAAATGAAGAACGTTGTCGAAATGCTACGAGAAGTCAAACAGGATTAGTGAACCAACCATGGGGTCTCGTTAAGCAGAGAAGGGAACTCACTCCTCTTGTCATTCAAGAACGCACTGTGCAACAAGGTTCCTTCAATAGATTACTCATTTTAAAGGTTTGGTACTTCTGGTGATCGCATTCCTCAGTATCAAGAATTGAAGCTCCCATGTTTATAGATAGATGGAGATTGATTTAGGAAGATAAAATGCAGAAGGGTGCTATTGCAGAAGGTGTCATTGTGTTTTTTGATTATTGGCTGCCCATTTGTATGTCAACAATAATTAATAATGATTTCTCATCATAAACTTCTCCTTTCAAATTTCCCCATTGGTCGAGAAGGCCCTCTTAATTTAAAGTTGAACCATGTTGCAGCAAAAAAAAAAAAACAATTAAAAAAGAAAAGAAAAACCTGCCTCAAAACCATAATCAATGATCAATGGAATTATCTTTATCAATGATGAGAAAATTCCAAGAATATGTTAATGTCAGGCATAAGAACTTATTACATAGCAACTTTGCAACATAAAGAGAGATCTACATTGGATAGCAGTATGCCAACAAAAATTCAACCTAAAGAGAAGCCCAAGAGGTCTTTTCAGGGGGGGACAACAAAAGGACTCATAATAAGTGCATTTACTCGTCGAGGCTCGCTTTGACAATGAAGTTTTGGCGGCTGATGGGGTTCATCACCACTGGGGGACCAGCAGTTCGTGGCCATGCTTGCATCTTCTTGTCAGTTGCCTTCAACCACTCTTGATTCGTGATAGTTGAAGGAGTAGAACCTAAAGTCGAAATGTGATTTGTTAATGGACCAACGGAGACAGTTATGAAGAGCTGAACTATAAGTGAAGTACAAACCTCCAAAAATCTTGTGGTCAGAAATCAAATTGTCGCATACATATGCTATAGCTAAGGATCCCGCAAAAGCAGAAAGGATGTATTTTCCGGACATTTTTCAATCTGAAGCTGCAAGTTAAATTAAGAAGGAAGTAAGAACAAGTTGTCCATGATGATAATCTAATACACAATTATAATGTATAGGTCAATATATAAGGATATGATTTGATGGAAACTTCAAATTCCTTCATATTAGATGAGCTCAAGTTAATCAAAATTACTCAGGACTTGGATAAAATTAATACCACAAATCTCAAACCTGCCATAAAAATGAATTACATACTAAATGAACACGTTTTAAGTGATTTTCCGCTTATACTTCTAAACTTGCTGATCCACATAAAGCTTCAGATATGAGAATCCAGATAACAGATTTGAGTCGGCAACTGATTAACTTTGTCAAGATACTTGACACAAGCAACTACTTGACGGGTAAACCATATAACAGAAAATGGTCCTCTGTCGTTTGAATCTTTATTGAGCAAAAAGAGACGAAACATATCTCAAAAATTAAAGAGACAATTTCCCATATAACGAATTTGTAACAGGTTCTGGCCACCACCACCAACTGAACACAGTGATGCATCAAGATAGACTCCTTACAATGTTTTTATGAAAGAAAATGCAAAGTTCAACATTAAGACGCAATGACATTGTCAAAAGGGTACATCCAATGAGAAAAAACTGAAATCAGAGTGTTGGGTAAAAAGAAAGTGGTTTCTCAATAAGAACAAACACCAGTAATACATAAAGAGCAACATAGAGTTGACCAAACCTACTCAGACCAAGGCTGAAAATCTAAAGACCAGACAGCTGAAGAAATCATAAAGAGAATACCTTGTGATACAATTGAACAGGATTAAATCTCGTCTGATTACATATTTGAATAAGAGCCAAGACTACAATAGTTTCAAAGTGAAGAGTTTCCAATTTACCGAATTGCAATTTTACACATCCCCACGCCAAATTACACCTTATTCATGTAATTTTCAATATATCAACGATAAAAATAGGAACATGAAAATATTTTCCCAAAAGACCAATACATGTTCCCAATATTTAACAATAAGCATACGAAAAGAAGTGTAGCAAGGTACAAACGCCGGGATCTCAGTTATGTAAACAAATGTAAATCAGGAACCCTAATTTCCCGATTCAGATTACTTATAAAAAAACATAAAACAAGAAAACGAACGCCCGCACAAAGAGACATACACAAGCATGTTTACAGAGAGATAGAGAGAGAGAGAGCGCTCTTACTCGATGGCTTAGACAGATTTCTGGGGACTGAATTTTTCAGGTAGGAATATAGAAATGGCGATTAGAAACTTGAATATATTTGTATGTTTCGAAGGCAAACGGCGCCGTTTGCCTGATGTGTTAAACGGCGTCGTTTTATGTCTGATGAAAACCAGGAGTCCCTCTACTTATATCTAATAAAACCAGTATGTATTTTTTTTCAATAAAAAAACACACTTTAGTTTATATTATAGTTTTATTTTTTTAACTTTGCATTAATTTTTTTTGAAAGCTTTATGATTCGTCATCAAGGAAATATTTGAGAGACGTGCAAAAGGATTAAATAAATCAGTCTAAGCTACAAATATATAAGGTCTATTTATATAATTGAAATATGTAGTATACAAGTAAGGATAAATCACACCAATATATATTGCACTAGTTATAATCACAGTACATAGAAAAGAATGATTAGTATACATTTCTCGTCAAAAAGAAATCAAAAATATATAGTGAAAAAATATTATAAGAAAATAGAAAAAATGAGCTGTGGTGATTTTGTACATGAGAAGGGGTCTAAACTAGAAGAAAAATGAACTATTTGAGCCTCACGTCATGTTTTGCTGAATATCCACACATGTTTGAGGAGGAGGCTGTGAATCTTCACCACCCCTTAGTGCCACCACCGTACCGATCTCCGATCCACGTCTTGTCGAAACTCGAAAGCGATATCTTCGAAGATCAGTTGTTATATAATGTGTTTCACTGTATGCTCGTTTTGTTCTGGCCTATCAGCATCCGGCGGCTTTCAGGAAGTTGTCGTAAGGGCTCGATGTTGGTAACCGGAACGAGACGGGATTGCTCTGACACTCGGTTGCGCAGAGCACCGGAGGCCCGCTCAATATTTTGTTGGCATTTTCACCCTGCGGTTTTTAGTTGAGGCGATGATATTAGAAGGGGAAGTGGCATACTTACAATCAAGCCGGACGTAGTCGAGCTCGAGCTTGAGTCAGCTCTGAGTTCGAGCCTGATTACTCAGATCGGACTCACGAGTCTTGCCAAGTATCTCGAGATTGAGCTATGGACCCTAAGTACCTTGAACTCGACTCGCTAACACTCCTGGATCATAGTAAACGAGCGAACTAAGACATTTCTGTAGCGTACCTTAGGTAATCCACCTCGTGATTTGTCCATTCCGGCATTGGCGGCTCCGGCATTTCGCGAAGCAATGGTCAATAAAGTCATCTTCTGCTGTTTTCCCTGCTGTAGTGACTCACAATGATTAGCCACGTCCCTATACGACGTTTCTGGAGCTGTGCTCACGGACATTCTTCCGACATGATGCGCGGTCTCCAAAATCTGCACGTGCAAAATGCAATGACTCAAAAAAGCATCCACTAATGCACGGTTCCGAACTCACGTTTAGCCAGGAACTTACAGATTGCAGGAGTTGATCTACGCTCAGGAGATTTGGTAACTCGATGGTCATCTTTGAATTGGCCTGGACGTTGCTCTCCCTCGCATCGTCATCCATTGCAAAAGCCGAGGCATTCTTGATATTGTTCGCGTGACCCCGTTCCAAAGTATCAGCAAACATTTGGCCACCAAGTGAACACATGTCATCGGGCACGAATTCCTGCAGCAACTGATCCCTTATTGCTGCCTCCTCACACTGCACAACAAAAAATTCGAGACAGTCCGATCGAACATCAAGAAATAGCAAGCCCCTCATTAGACAAAAGGGAGGTAAACTATTACCTCAAGTACGTTTTCTAGATTTTTAACAATGGTAGAGACGAGGGATTCTTTGGTAAGCACACCCTCGATCTTTATTTCTGAAAGACTCTTTAGAGCAGAGGCATTATCGTCTTTCGATCCGTATACGTTCTTTTTGTCTAACCCAGCATCACTTATCTGTAACTTTGAATCTTCAACCAAACACAAAAAGGGATCGACCTGATACAAATGAAGACATCTGATATACATGATCTACGACTTCTGATATATTAGATTAATATAGATACGACTTGCATGACGGTATTACATGATCAAACAAGTTCAAAATCATCCTGCATCACATTTATTTGTTCGAACTATCACCAAGAGTGAACACCCTCTTACAGTACAAATACGTGCATGAGAAAAAGAAAAAAAAGATTTAGAGAAGAGCAATGTACCACTTTATCGGAGATTGCGACCCTCACAACTGGGATGATGGGACGAATGTTGAAGACCTTCGACGAGAATATAATCATACTAGACGACAGCAGAAAGAGAGATCTTCGGCGTGATGGTGGCAGAGCACCTGAAATTCAAATATATTCATTAGGAAATGCCATTGCTGATAGTAGTGGAAATCAGTTGCAGAATAAATACTCGGCCCATAGTAACTCGGAACAGACTGAAATACTGTAGGCATATAAATTTTAGTGTGAGAATGTGAATGTTGCTTAGGAGATCTTACCTCCTTGTTTAAGAGAGATACTCCTCAATGTAAAAGCCAGTTGGAAACTTCGTATTAGAGCATCACGATAGGAGGTCTGCGATGAAATAGAGAAAACGACACCAATCACACAGGAAGAAAAACGTTGTTAATCTTACGGAACAGTGCAAATAGAATCCAATTTTGTTATCTTTTCATGATCTCTCAATTGATAAAGAGTAATCCAAGATCTATAAATGGGCATGTGTTCTAATTAATGTGATAAGATAGGTTATTCAATGTGATGAATTCACTAGAATTATCTCATACATACTCTCAAATGCCAACACTCCTTCATTAATAAAATTCTGGAAAATACGATACCCCAAAATATATGATGTTAATATTTACCTTAGCTTTAGAAAACAGCAAAACCAAGCTGTATGTGTGAGCAATAGCTTCATAGTTTTCAGGCATGTTTTCAGGAGATATAGATTGTGCCCAAATTGATGAAAGCAAGAGTGTTATCTGGTGACTGCTCAATCTAAGACGAACGGCATCCTGAAACGAGAAGGAAATCAAAGTATTATGCCATAATCATATTTTAACACTGCTCATATAGAAAATCTGAGCACATTTAGAAGCAAACATAAAATAACAGCAGAAGATGTACCGCTTCTTTAGTCGTGTTTGCATTATCAACATCTGGTGGGGGTGAACTTCTGAAGCTATATACCCGACTATAAGTCGATTTAATTTTGTTCACTACTCCACCCGCATCATTTGCGGCAGTTGATTCCATCAGATTGTCTTTGGGAGGAGACTTTTGTTTCTGAAGCTTCTGGAACAACGCGGCTGATGAAGAAAACACAGAAACAGTTCTCGAGAGCGACCTCGGAAGGTCGATACCCTTAGAGGCGTCAGAAGAAGGCTGAGGACAGACGGAAGATGGCACGAGTACAACTGAGAATATCTGATGAGCTCCAACTCGTGTCTGATGATCAGGATGGATCGTAGCTGGTAGTAGCTGATGAAATAGAGCCTCAGGAAAAGCCTAATCATTAAACAAAATGGCAAAGGGGTCAAGTAAAGGCTTTCGAGAGAAAGAGAGAAAGATGTGTTAAAGAGCCTTGCCTTGTTTTTGTATAATAGATTCGGTAGAGAAGCAATAATTTGAGCAGTTCGATAAACAGCAGAAACAGTTGTTCTTGCTATTACAGTAATGCTCGAGATATTCTCTAACATAGAAGCCATTACATCAAGGATTTGACCAGCATCTCCAACCTTAACACGAGTGAAAAAGTTTTAAACATTATGCTTTCGCATATTTAAGTGCTGATTAAGACGCAAAAAAATCCAAAACGACAGCCAAGTAATAGGCTATACCTTGGATGTCAACTCTATGAGACACTCATCGACCACTTGATGGAATTTTCGGTTCCATTTGATAGCTTGCTCTCCAAGATTTGCATCGTCGAGTGAATAATGAATACTTTTCCGTAAATGCCTCATGATATCACTAACAGCGCTGACTATAGGTACGGTTGATTGTATCTTCGTGAGTTGAGCAAGAGCAGTGACAACCTGAACCACGTCAAGCTGCATTTCAGGTTGCTTAAGGACATTCTTATGGTCGAGATGCTTGACTAATATCGATAGCAGAAGATGCGTACTACCTAAATGAGCAGAGGAATAGCATAATGAGTCTGAGAATTTCAAATCATTGCAATCAAGCAGGGAAAAAACGAAAACATATATTATTAGGGGAAAAAGTTCCCCTTAAACTGACCAGAATCATCCATGAGAAGCTGCATGTCTCTGAGAACAGGAAAAGCAATCCCACCTTGGATAGGCCAAAGATTTCCACTGTCGAAATACCGAAACAAAGATTCTAGAACACGACGCATGGTGGTTGCTTCTTTCCCAAGATTGGCCATATTTTGAAGGCACACCCTCGACCAAAACTGGGGGTTCTTGGCAAGCTCTCTGTGTGAATCAAGATGCACTTTAGGCGCGCACTTACCTAATGATGATAGTATTTAATGAATAAACACATAGAATATGAGCCGAGAGATTACATGGCCACGTTAAGCTGTCCCTTTTCATTTACAATGATTCTCCAAGAAGGAACCTTTGTTGCAGCATCCCCCTCAGCATTTTGATCAGAACCACTGGAGTCTTTACTTTGACCTTTATAATTCTCCAAGACCACTGAAACAATCTGAAGAATCAGACTATTAGAAAATATTAGTATAAACTATAAAGCTAGCAATTCTAGACTATTTAAATAATTTGCATGGTTTAACTCAATGGTTATATTCTTGGCTCTTAATACAAATCAAGGGGCCAAAAGTAGATGTGAGTATTCAGTGAGGTTCGGAATATACGAGAGAAAAATTAATCTGCTCAGCATCAAATAAGGGGACAAGTATAAGCTTACATTATCAAATTCAACTGAAATATGGGAGTTTTCACCCATAAACCAAACCTGCACAAGACAAATCCAAAAGTAAATGAACCAGATGAACTATAAATTATCTAATGAAAATTGGATCCTACAAATTCTCCTCCAATTCAACTCAAATACACCCAATAAGTAAGCATATTGCAAGCACAAACCATTGCAGATAATGCTTGTAGCCCAGCTGCTCGTAAATGTTCCGTCCTCTCATCATCTCCAACTTCTTGAGCTACTTGGCAGAGCTTGGGAATTAGTCCTTCGAGATTGAACATATATGTTCCATCTTTCTGAAAAGCATGCAAAATTAGAAGTACAGTCAGCCTAAGGAAATTTTTTTGAGAAGCTCATGTAGAAGTTTATGGAGCCTTTTAAGGCTCTAAACATGAAAATTTAGAAATACTAACCTGGTTATTTACGAAATCGAAGAGAGATTCACATCCAATAATTAAGATTCCATCTTGGCTTGTCTGATCCAGCAAGGCGAACATGATACTTAATAAACTATTTGCGAACAAAGGCCTGACATGAAAACAGGATGGCGAATTTTAATGATCGGAGTTCTCCAAAGCTAAAATAGTTTAACTACAAGAAGAATATTACTCCATCCGTCTACTAAGTTTGTCATACTTTTTTGGATACAGTTATTAAGGAGAATGCATAAAATAGTATAAAAGTTAGAAAGGTGGTACAACCTACATCTTTTCAAGAGTTATTTGGACATACTTGTTGGGACAAGTGGAGTACTATTTAAAGATTGGTTGTAAATTGTGTCAATAATATACTACGGTCTGCGGAGGTACCCCTCATATCAGAAGAATGTCAATAGAAAAAATGAAAGAAAATAAAAAGCAGGAGGCGTACATTTGGTCTTTGCAAGATATCAATAACTTCCGGTAGATCAGCATGACAATCTTCACAAATCGGAAGTTTTCATTTCTTAATTCCTTGTAGAATCTTTGTTCAAGGGAGTCAGCTATCTGTCATTGGAAATAATCAAAACCATTCATAAGTTAGTCTCAACACACAGTACATACAAATGTAAGTTAGCTTTAGCACAAGAGAAGAAAGTATTCGTCTTGTAAACCATAACCACATACAATAACTTTTGAGTATCATTAGATAAGATTGCCATTCAGTAGACTAAAGTGTCAGCAACCTTTCAGAAAAACTATACCTTGGGAATGCGTAAAGGATTTTTGGATGCGTAGTCGCATAATTTTCCAATCTTCCTTTCATTCACTTCTTCATCCTACAAAGAAAACAACAGATAAGGCTTTTTCCAAGAATAGGCAAGCTACATTCCTTACAAGCTTGACGATGAACATGAGCTAATCATATATATTAATGGCATACAATGATTGCAAATAAACTCAAGATTTCATAGTTTTGCCAATTAATTTCATCCACATTGTTCTATGAACACACACCACATGATTCATAAAACTCACCTGAGACCGGGGGAATATATCTGATATCAAGTGCTTGTACCTCTTCACCGGCTGCCTCGACCTCGTACGCAATGCCGGGCAGAAGAAGCAAAGGTTGTCACATGCTGGCAAGACTTGCCTTGATATCACCCCAGATACAACACTCATTTTGTTCCCACCAATCCACGAAAATCAAAACTTTTCTCCCCAAAACCACCTTCAAAATTTATGCTCTCTTTCCCTTCTCTACCCCAAAAATATAGAAGGGAAAGGAAAGCTGGAGGTATCAAAATAGAGCAGGCACTTCCTGCATTAAGGTTCCAGCCTACAAAAAAAAGTTCAAATGTGAACAAGCCTAACTCAAAAACAGAATTCTAATAATCCCATTTACAGACAAAACGGAATTCAATCGTTCAAGATAATGGGATTAACAAAAACCAGTCGAGAAATATATATCTTTAGATGATTAAACATTCTTGATTGACAACAGATCATTATAATGCAAAATAATATATAATGTTGGGGATTGTTTTCTTTCAACATCCCTTTATTCCTATCTATCTTGATATGAATAAAAGGGAGTTTTCCTGAATTTACCTTCAGATCAAATTCCTGTAAAGAGCAGACCAGAATGCAGGTGACCCATCAAAGATTGCCAAAAAAGCAGCGATTTTTAAGCATTTTCCCGTAAATTATGTCCCTCTCTCATACTTCTCTCTCCTCCACCTCTCTATATATGGCTGGACCAACTATATGCTAAACTTTATTTAAATTTTGCTGCTGAGAACGTGGATTCATATCCTTAAGGAATGAAAAGATTGTCTCTCTACCATTTCGCCGTTGAAGCAGGCGGCATAATTATTTAAATCTCATCTCAATTATATTAAAAGACATACCATAAAATAATATATAATATATCTATTACGCGTTGCAACATTATTACCAATTATTTCGACCGTTATTCGCACTACTTATATTGTAGGAAGAATGTTTTTTTATTGTATTTCAATTTTTTTAACTACTAAATTACATTAAATTTTGAAAGACTGGTGTTTTAAGAATAAATAAATAATTAGTTTGACAAATATTTACTATGTATGGTGGATCAGTAAAAATCTAATACTGCACAATATTATACTTAATAGTATAAGAAGAAGAACTAGTCAAATACTATAATCATAATATGCAATCAAATAAATAAAAGTAGTAATGTTGCTATGACTATTGATATTCTTGTGAAAAAAGGAAGGGGTCAAAAGTTGATAGGAGGCACAACGGCATTGTTGTTCAAAGTTTCTTATTCTGCTATCGCTTTGAAAAGCTAAGAATGATTTCATGTGTTTCTCTCTTCAATTCACCTCTCTCTCTTACAATTTTGAGCTACAGTTGCTTACTGTTAGTTCTCACTAAATCTCAGGTGCTTGTAATTAACAGTTATTAGGAGTAATATTTTCCTCCAAAGCTAAAGTAGAATGGGTCAGCTGCCACCGTTGGTGGAACAAGCGCCAATTATGGCGGCGAAATCCGGGCAGTCCACTCAACATTCGATGGAGACTCTGGTGGTAGTGGTGGCGGCGATCACGATCATCGCGGTTGTTGCCGGAATTATTGCTCGTCTCTGCGGCGGACACCATTCTGGCGGGGAGCATGATGTGGAGGGATGGGTGGAGAGGAAGTGCCGGAGCTGCATTGATAGCGGCCTAACCACCCCGCCGCCGCCGCCGCCACCGGAGGCCAAGGAGGAACAACCAAAGCCACCACCTGCACCAACTGAAGAGAGCAGCAAGTGAGCAATTCAGAGACAACATTATCTTCACATTTCCCTTTTCTTTTCCTGGCCTAAATATGCTCTTCTTGGATGCGTTTTTCATATATAGATTTTGTTGTCAATATTATACGTCTACTAATATACAAAAAATAATAAAGTTCCTAATTATTATTTTCTGGAACAATTGTTGTTTCTGGTTTTTTCTTTGATAAGTTTATATTCAAGTGAAGTAATGGGTACGCTATATAAACACTATAATGGACCATTAATGATCCAAATCACATCTACAATGACATATACACGACCTACAAAGCATCCCGTTATCGAGACAGGAGTGTCTCGATAACGAGATACTTCCTCTTCCTGCCGCCTCTTGGCCTCGAGCGAAAATGCTACAAACTCTCCTCCCTGAACATGAAACGCAAAGTATCCACACAAACATAAGTGTATGGCATATGCTGGTGCAGATACGCTCTTTATTCAGATGCAACTAAATTAAGTGATTGATGAGAGATAGAAGAACACTCGCAGGAGTATAGACATGACAAGTTGTTTGAATGTAAATCTCTTGTTACAACCAGACATGATATCATTTACACCAACGTAGCATAATTAATTTTGTAACTAATCGTAACAGCACGAATAATATCAGTTATTACCATTGGCCGTGTGACGGGGTATTTTTATAAGTGTGACAAATTTTCAAATTTTTTTTTATATAAATAACTCATTTTTATTTATTTTTAATTACTTTTAAAATTGAACCGTTCTGTTAGTATATATAACCACTATCTCTCGCTCTGTCTAAGCTTGCAATTTCTTGAGTGGAGAAATTTTGAAGCAGCAGCGAAAAGAAAGCAGAGCTGGCAGAAAAAGAAGAAGAAAGGTTGGCATTGCTGATCAAGAAATGTCCGAACATGAGAGTCCTCACTCAAATCCACGCGCGGATTCTTACCAATCCCCACCTCTCCCACTCCACCTACTCCTTCTCCCTCTCCAAAGTTCTCTGTTTCGCCGCCTACCGCAACGTCCACTACGCGAAGCGCCTGCTTTCCCAGATCCGATGCCCCAACATCTTCGCCTACAACACGGTTATGAGAGGATTCCTGCACCTAAACTCTTCCCCACAACCTATCTTTATGTTCAAGAGGCTGGTTCGGGATAAGTTCCCAACGTCAAACACCTTCACTCTGGCGTTCGTCTTGAAGTGCTGTTCGATTATCCCGGCCTTTGAGGAAGGGCGGCAGGTGCACAAGCACGCTATCGCATCTGGGTTGGGCGAGAACTTGTTCGTGCAGACATCGTTGCTCAACTTCTACACGAAATGCGAACAGGTTGAACTGGGGCGGAAGGTGTTCGACGAAATGTCTGACAGAAATGTGGTGGCATGGAGCGCGATGATAGGGGGATACGCGAGGGTTGGCCGGGTTAACGAGGCTTTGGAGTTTTTTAGAGCAATGCAGAAGGGGGGAGTGGAGCCGGATGAGGTGACAATGGCAAGCGTTATCTCTGCCTGTGCAATGGCTGGAGCTTTGGATTTAGGGAAATGGCTGCATATGTATATTGACAAGAAAGGGATAAAGAATGATCTTGAGTTGAGCACAGCTCTCGTGAATATGTACGCCAAGTGTGGATGCATTGAGAAGGCGCAGGCTGTTTTTGAGGCGATGCCCGTTAAGGATTGCAAGGCGTGGAGCTCTATGATTGTTGGATTTGCTATTGCCGGGATGGCCAACGAGGCCTTGGAGATGTTCAAGAGAATGGGAGAAGCTCAGGTAATGAAGAGTATAATTCTTGTTTTGGTAGCGATGTTTTATGAATTAGAAAATGCTCAAGTTTAGACCTTTGCTATTGGTCAGTGATAGCCACAGTCTTGTTATTCAAGGTTCCGCCATGCAGAGCTCAAGCTGTATGCTTGTTGTTTGAATCTTTTCATCATTTCATCATGAATAGTTTGTTATGTGCAGAGTTTGAAAGATTTCTCTCAAGCTCCTTTTTTACGCATTGTGTTCCCTGTTGAAGTTTTGAGCATGAAATCTCAGATTTGTTAAACCTTGACATCCATTTTTCTTGAATAGTTTGTAATATATAGTGTGCCGTGTTTGGAATGATCTCTCTGTCCCTCTCTCATCCCCTCTCTCAACCTTCTTTATGTATGAAGTGAGTATGGATAGTCTCAGATTGTGTTATAATGTGTAAAATCTTGGCATTCATTCCTCATGAATACTTTGTAACATAAAGTGTTTCGAATGTTGTTTCAGGTTGAGCCTAACCATGTCACTCTTATCGGTGTATTATCGGCATGTGCCCACGGTGGCCTTGTAGATGAAGGGAGGAAGTATTGGTCAATCATGCTCAATTGTGGGATGGAACCATCTTTGGAGCATTACGGCTGCATGGTTGATCTATTTTGCCGCACAAACAAGGCAGAAGAGGCATATGATTTCATAGCAAGCATGCCAGTGGCCCCAAATCCAGCAATATGGAGAACATTGGTAGTTAGTTTCAAGAAGAACAAAATGTTCCAAAAAGGTGAAGAAGTAGCAAAGCAGCTTCTCCAGTTAGAACCAAACAATGCAGAGAATTACATTCTGCTCTCGAGCTTGTATGCATCGGCATCAGATTGGGTAAAGATGAGTAGTGTGAGAAGTCAGATGAGAGAAAGAGGGATCAAGGCTGTGCCAGGGTGCAGCTCTATTGAAATCCATGGTCATGTGCATGAGTTTGTGATGGGTGATTGGTCCCATCCTGAATTTAAGGAGATACGCAAGTATATATGTGAAGTTTCAGAGAAGGTTCGGGACTGCGGACACGAGCCCTGGATCCAGTCTGTTTTGCAGAATGTCAGTAATGGGGAGAAACTGGATGCTCTTTGGGAGCACAGTGAGAGATTGGCCATTGCATATGGTCTATTGAAGACCAAAGCGCCTGAAGCTATTAGAGTAGTGAAGAACCTTAGAGTCTGCGAAGACTGTCATGAAGTGACAAAGACTATAAGCAAGTTGTATAATCGAGAAATTATTGTTAGGGATCGAATTCGGTTCCACAAATTTGTCAATGGAGTCTGCTCTTGCCAGGACTTTTGGTAGAGTGGAAGTTTTGGATGACATTGTTTTCTCACATCAGTGTTATTGAGGTGAGTTTCTTGAATCTTGATAATATTATCTTAATGAAGCTTTTTTAGTACTATTACGGTTATTTGCTTAATCTCAAATCTTCAATACTTTTGAGCGTAAATATTATTGAATGTGAGAAGAGAAACAGGAGAGAAGAAACACTTACAGTGATAGGAACATAGATGATTTTATTATATTAAAAAGCTAAAGCCATAGGGAACTCATAACTAGGCTTAAAATCTAGATAATGTTTAGTAATTATCTCTCCTGATCTGTGAGCATTACGGCTGCATGGATGATTTTATTAGATTAAACTTGGATTTCAATGGACCATCTGTACATTTCCTCTTTGGGAACTGGGATCACTAGAGTTGCCAATCCACTTGCTGCTTCGTAGTTAAGCTCAGTTTCGGCATTGTCTACGGTGCACTTGAGTGGCTGTTGAGAGCAGTAGACTCCGAAACGGCCACATCCTCTAACCTTGAGTGCAACTGTAGCCACAGGAGGTCTGCTTAGAGTTGAAGCCTCGGAGTCATTGTTGCTTATGGAAGTATTGTAGACTTCGAACTGGTCGACAGCAGCACCTGAGTTGAACATGTCTAACAACCCAATGGGGGCAAAAGCAATGTTGTCCGAGACATTCTGCATCGGTAGATGAGGTTAGAGTAAGTAACTAGCGTCATGCAAAGTTAAAAAAATTTGAGTGATGGAAACCTCACCTTCACGGGGCAGAAATGGAAGAGTTCATATTCAAGAACTTTGAGTGTGACGGGTAATGAAGCCCCTTCTGGCAACCGAACTATGTCTCCTGATCTGTGAGCATAGGCTACAGTGTCTCCTTTCCAGTCAGGTCGAGCAATTTGAGCAATTTTATCGACATCAGTTGCTCGGACAGAGCCAGTGAGAGTGCCGGGGGAGGCATTATGAATACGCGTCTTTTTAGTTACCTTGCACCATCCAGCACCTTGGCAGTTGAATACACCAACCACCCCGGAGCACTTGTTAACATTCCAGATTTTGAGCAAGCTGCAAGATACATGGTGGAAGTAAACATAAGTTTCTCCTACATGATGATTCAGCGGAGAAGATGATGCAACGAACCTCATCCCATCTCTGGCTGGGTCGATGAAGAGGCAATCTAGTGTGGGTCGACCAGGTAATTGTGCTCGCAGAATTGATCCGTCGGGGAGAACCAACTTCTTCAGAAGCTCAAAATTGTGGTTACCGGGCTTGTCACTAACGTAGATTGCACACCCTCCCACAGATCGAGCTGCGGCATGATACTCAGCAGCAGGATGCAGGCTCTGTAAAACAAGTTGACGAGTCAGCATCAAATTTCATTTCAGAAGAGAGACTATAGCCGAGTAGTACTCACATGGAACATGTCCCAATCCGGCTGCATAAACTCCCCCAAGAAAACAGTGTTGTAAGCTACTGAAGAAATGTGAATGGTGTGTGAAGCGGGATCACGAGGGTAGAAATCATCCGAAGCTCTAACTATAGCAGTCTGCTTCGCACTATAGAGTCCATCCGTGTTATGGCACATGCAAGCAATACACCCATTATCCTGAAAGTTCCGAGAGATGGAGGCTTCGAGGGCCTGGTGATAGCTACGAGTGAGAGATACTCTACCACCATAGCCATCACCGAGAGTTTCAATGATGTTCTGCACATCGACCTTGACACCATCCACTCCACACGAAGCTAGGTATGCATGGAGCTCGTTGTAAAAGTTGAAGACCTTTTTAGGATGTACAAGTCCCAAGCCATGAACAGCGAGGCTGTCCATAACAATGTCTGGCTGGTTGCCTAGAACCCCGGGTGACTGCACCGGGTATGCCAAAGATGTATCGTAGTGTTCCATACCTGGACCCGATGGCTGCACTCCTCCCCAGTAGCCTGCTAGTGCATGCCAAACGTAGACATACCTGAAAGTATACAATGATATATAGGTATGATCCGATAAAAATGAAGCGACAGAACAATTTAGAGATCATCTTACTTGACATTATGCTGCTGCTTTGATGTTTTCACAACTTGTTTCAAACCCGCTTCTTGTTCATCAGTTTCTCCATTTTTCTTAAACTTTTCGTTCTCTTTGATTCCTGTTAGCCTGTTCGCAAATCTGTGGATCGAGAATCGCAACAAATCCTATATAAGCTGCCTGATTTGGAACTCTCAATAGGTTCAGAAAGTAAAATGCTAGTAACAGAGTAAAACCATAAAAATTTGTTGTAACTCGAAGGAATAAATTAAGAGTTAGCTTTCTTACTGTGCTCCTTCTTGTACTACAGCATTGGCGGCATCCTTCACCTCGCTTCCAATCTGCTGCCAGCCGTCGTCTATGATAAGGAAACGAGGAGGCGTGCCTCCCTGTGACAAGCTGCCAGATTGAACACGTGAGTAAGCATCTTAGTTCGCGTTTTACAGTCAAGACTGTGGATACATTACCTCTTGAGCCCTTCCTCGACACCCTCAGCAGTAACATCGGTGTAGAAAGCATCCCAGGTGCACCAGCCAAACCAGTCGATGAACGAGGGCAACTGCACAGTCGGAGAATATACACATAAGCACGCTCTGCAGTATTTCGAAACACGACCACACTCCAGCAGTTTAAGAAACAGTAGAGCAACATATTCTTACCTTCTTCTTCTCTCTGTGCTGAAATGTTTGCAGGTGTTTCTCCACAGCTCTGGTTTAAACAAGTTTTATCCATATTAGAGAAGAATTGAAGTGCAGTGTAAAATGGAACAATAAAAACAGAGAGTATTTACTTGACAGCTTGATTGATCACTTCAAAGGGATTGGTTCCAGCGTGCATGTAAACAAGGTAGTTTCCTTGATTGGTTTCAACAGCATTATCTCCTGCCACAAAATAACAGTCCAAACATTCCTTCAATTTCTCTCTAGTTTCCGAAACAGAATCGAATGGAATTATAACGTACCACTCTCGAGGCAAATCTCGAGCTCGTTCCTCTCGTTTCCCTGGAGAACAGCACGAAACTGCCCTTCGAGAAGAGGCAGGAAAACAGTGTATATAGTCGGCCTATCTTCACGATCGTCTTGACACGCGTCTTTACTCTCGACAAGCATGAACTGGGTCTCGAGTGGCACGTCCCGACCGCAGGTTCCCATTCTTTGCGTCATCCACCACAGCTTGAAGCGGAACAGGCACATGAATCGAACACCACTTTCCACAAAATAAATAAACAGGTAAGAAAAAGTTGAGCTTGCATTATTATTATTATCACACAAAAGATATGAGGTATGACGAAGACGCACTCAAGAATGCCAACGGGAAAGACATGAAGGCTCTTGCTGTGTGAAGCTGTGGCACCGACGAATGCACCAGCAACGAGGCCGAGCCCCGATCCGGGAGTGAGCACGATGTTATCGGGTACGCCGGTAAGTATAGTTTTGCCATGAACCACAAGGTTCCCTTCGTTGAGAGAGATCTTTGGTGTCACTGTCATCTTTGCACTCTCAACAACTGCCTCAGACTTTGCTGCTGCTGCTGCTGCTGCATATTATTATTATTATTATTAATTAGACAAGTGAGAGAGCCTAGCCTACATTCTTGTAGCAGCACCTTAAGAAACTCTAATTAATATCATCAGCTTTAATTTATTACCATACAAAATACAGCGGCATCTCTCTCTATGGATTCAGATAACTGAATACTTAGGAAATCACCTCTATGTCCATAGAGCTTCTTCCAAGGACTCGAAGGTACAACACATGCTTGAGGTACAACCACACTCTCCCATAAGTGCAGTCGCGGACTACAGTATCGGTACGCAGGCAAAACAAAAGCCTGACGCACAATCATTTTCTAATACTTTCACAATAAATAATTACACTAGGAAAATCACCCAAGTTCAGTGATTAAAAAAATTGCCCAGAAACTATAAACACGACCCCAAATATTTGAAACTCAGCTAGAAATCCTCAGAAATTGAAACATGCACCCTCCTCTGCATGCATACTTACAAAGAATTTGACAAAAGTTGAGAATGCATGGGTGGCAGATATTTTGAATCACCTGAGTGAGTAGAGGCGTCGTGGAGTCTGTGGGAAACGCGTGTAGAAAATATAGGAAGAAGAGACGAATGAAGTTGAAGTTGGAGATATATGAGAGTAGGTAGCGTAGAGGAAGATAATTTCCTTAAGTTGTGGGAGGACGTTTATATATGGAGAGTTTCCGACCACTTAGCTGGAGACGACCAAGAGCAAATCGACACGTATGGAGCTACCTAGTAACTTTATTCACTCATTTCTCTTGTATGTGATGATTGTAAAACGTGTGAAAGAAAGAAAGACACAGAGAGGAGAAGCCAAAGCTGTTTTCATGTCTCTAACTACATGCCAAATCCACGTACCTCTTTCTCTTTCGTTTTCTATTTACTACACTAATCAATTATTTTCCTACCTCAAAAAATACACACACTTTTTTGTCCATTTTCTGTTTTGTTGGAGTATTTTATACATAATTCATCAGTACTTTAGTAATCAATTGTCTCGCTTACAATTCCATCGACTTGTCGACGACATCAACTTCATGAGCTTGTACGTGGCATGGCAATCTATACTAATATATTCATTGCATGTGATGGAATACGTGTGCTATTTATTAATTAACCACCACACACTTATATTTTATTAAATTTATCATTTTAATTACTATTTATTAAAAATAAAAAATATAATATACTCCGTGACTGCTATAATGAATGTCATAAAGACGATTAACATGCACTACTATACGCACACGTATATATTGCAATCGTAGATGATTGATCAATAAATAGAATTGACATTATTATCACACGTTTCGTGTGTTTGAATACAACGAGTTATGAATATATTATTATTATAATAATAAATTATCGGAATGATGTACAAGTAAGTAAACATAGTCATCTTGTCTAAAAGTAATTAAGACGACCCTAATTGCTGATTTAATTCAAAGTGTATGTGTTCCAATTAAATGTAAATTAATGGAGTATAATAATGCACAGACTGTCCGCGTGTGCATACTTCCACGTCAGATACTGCCAGCAGAGCCGTCAAATAGTTCCGTGAAGCAATTGGCCACGTCAGATATTGTCTGAAAAATCACCACGTCACTGCGGGCCCTACCAACCTATCTTTCTTTTTGCAGATTTTCTTGATTGTTTATTCCGTCAGCCCGTAGACAGCGGGCCGGCAATCCATCGTTTAGATTCACTTACCTTTTCATCACTTGATTGATTTAACAGCCGTCACATAATTATTATGTCATTTGTTATATTATTTTTAATAAATAAACTGATTTTATATTTTGATGTTTGGGATCATATTTAATTTTAATATTAAAAGAGTGAATATGAATGGAGAAATGATTCACGATCTTTTAAATAATCATATATATATATATATATAAACTCTATAGATTATTGACAAAAGAAAGTTTAATAAGAAGTATCTAGCAAGTTCTTGATATATCTATGGCACAAATATAATTATAAATAAAACTTTTTGACTTATGTCCTTGTATTGTACCACATGCATATCTTGTAACTCGAGACTTAAATACACACAGTATAGCTCTATTAATTTTAAATTCTGAAAAGAAGTATCGAGCAACTTCTTCTAATAATTATATAATTAATTAAGTTAGGCCACTTAATTTACGTATGTTTCAAAAACGTCATTGTGAATAAAAGCAATCATTGGTACCAACATATAGATATGACCAATTATTACAAGATTTTTTTTAGTTTAACAAAAACTCTATCGCACACTTGGTCGTTTCTCATGCATTTTCATTTTATAATACTATTCAGATGCATGTTTTTCCTTTGCTATGACCTGTAAATTTCGCTACCCCATAATTACAATAATCAATAAAATCATTAGTAATTAAATGATTTTTTAAAGCTGTTTGAGACTTTAGAGTAGTTAGGAAACCCTAACAGTTGTCTAATTTATTACTTAACATATTTTTTTCTTTCTAAAACTCAATTAAGATTGCTTATGAATGCTTATATAATATAGCTATTATAAAAATCATACTAAGATTTATATCATCTTGTGTTGATTGAGGCTTTTAGATCATCTCTAAAGAGTCAATGCCTTCACAATCAAGATTAAGACACGAGATATAAAAAATTTCCCTTGTTATCCTTTTTTATTCTCATTTTCATTTCAAAATTTCATTTAATTTGATTATTTCCACAATCATTAGTCTCTGGCCCACCATTTATAGTTTTAGGACACCTGTATTTGACAAAGCCATATAACACAACACCACACCACACCACACCTATTATTATTATACTTGAAATCAGCCAAAATTTATTGGTAGTTTGGAGAATTTAGGATAATTGTGTCAAGTGGAAATTAAATTTTGTCTGCATTAATAATTGGCATTGATGAAAATGGGTGGTTGGTATGTTTATACACAACTAAAAGATCTTACAATCCTTAGCAGAAACATACACATTCAAAGACACTTAAAATTGCTGAATCTCTATCCCAAAATAACAAACAACAAACATACAGACAAAAACCACACAAACCAAAGTAAAATGAACACCTACATCAACATGCTCTCATCCTCAATCAAAACAATCTTAATTACACCCAGAATTTTAGCATAGATATAATAATCGAAGAAAAAAGAATTAGAGCCAATATCATCATCATCGTAGTCGGCATCTTCGGTTTTTTAGGTCGAAGTTCTTGTGTGTGAAGGAAGTCAGTGTTCTTCTCACTATCTACTCTCATTGTTCATTTGTAAGGAGCCGTCTTCGAACAATTTCAAGCTAAGACTGTTATATCGTTCTCGTGAATATTGTCTCGATGCTTTTCTCCAATCAGTACCGGACTTCATCATGGCAGCAAACTCTTCGTAGCTTATACGACCATCCTGCACAAAGAACACGAAAATACATTCAATTCTACGATGTTTCTATACGTGCATGCATAATATACAATTACAAGCGTTTACTCGTTGACCGAGTATTTGAGGATTAGATGATCAAACGCGTTCAAGATTATTCGACCCATCAAAGAATGTCGTAGAATAGCCCTTTTTCCCTCCCATTTTTATTTATCTAAGCTATCACTCAAAGTAAGCACACGCTAAGAGATGGAGCTCACGAGTTCGTTTGCTTACATGATGAAGACAGTGTAACAGAAAGGGGAATAGAAGAATTAGTATTTAGTACTAACCTTATCTGTATCTACATCATGAATAATGGCATTTATGACCTCTTCACTGGTAGCTTCCGCCTCATCAGCGAAGGCAGCCCTCAGCTCTTCAATCTCTATGTATCCACTCCCATTCTTATCGAAGAAATCAAAGGCCTTACGAAGATGGTCATCACTGCCCAACTTCCTTAGGTGAACAGATATGGCAACAAACTCTGCACAGTCGAGATATCCATCCTTATCCACATCACCCTGTAAGAAGAAAAGGTCGCACTTCATTACTTGAGAATAATAGTAATGTGTACAAAGTTGAAAAAGGCATTTACCGCTTCCATGAGAACTATAAGATCAGATTCGGGAATCTGATGACCAAGTTTATGTAATCCAACTCTCAACTCGTTGATGTCAATCTTTCCCTTGTTTCCGGTATCCATCAAATTGAATCCCTCCTTAATTCCGGCCACTTCCTCTACCGACAAATGCTCAGCAATCACCTAAAATTCGAATAGGAGATTTAGTAAGTGCAAACTGCCACATGACTATAAGAGCATGCACGATGCATCTAATTCTTCTGCAATTTTATGAAGCAATAAATTACCCTTAGAGCTCTTTTCTTCAACTTATTCATCATAGAAAATTGTTTGAGCCTAGCTCTCACGGTTTCACCCAGAGAAACATTTGGAGCACTCTTTGCATTTTGTAACCAAGGATGATCTGCAAGTTCAAAAACTATCCATGTTAAGAGATACTTTTCTTACAATGCAAGGGGGAATTGAGCAAATTATGCAGCAAAATGTCAATTATTTATCATATAGACTATAATTTACCTAGAACTTCTTGTGCTGTAAGTCGTTGTTTAGGATCGGGATTGAGCATCTTCTTCACCAAATCCTTTGCTCTGTCAGAAACTTTGGGCCAAGGGTCTCTTTTAAAGTCCACGACAGACCGAATGATTGCTTGGGCAACTCCTTGTTCAGTTTCTGGAAATCAAGAGCAGATTATGTAAAGAATACATGATAAATAAGAGACTGGACAAATGACAAAGGCTTTACTGCAGTTCGAATAGTATATTCATTGGAATATACCCCCAAATCCATATATTCTCAAACTCAGACTGAAAACTTTCAGAAACGAAGAATGTTATAAAGCATACTTGGCTTCATTCAATTTCTCTAAATCACTTCATGCCACATTACAGTAGCTCAACTAGGATGAGGGTGTCGTTGCATTGACAATATTTTGAATCTTACCAGCCCAAAATGGTGGAACACCACAGAGTAATATGTAGAGAACCACACCAGCACTCCAGACATCTATTTCTGGACCATAGTTCCTTTTCAGCACCTCTGGAGCCATATAATAGGGGCTTCCAACTATTTCATCAAATGTTTGGCCTGTGGAATTACTAATGAATCAGTTATGAATGAAAGGTCAACCCTGTATCAGCCTATAAAATGGTACTCGGTTGCCGAGGCATTACCAGGCTTGAAGAAGACAGACAGCCCAAAATCAATAGCTTTTAGTGGTGCAGTTTCCTTCTTATTTCCAAACAAGAAATTCTCAGGTTTAAGATCACGATGCATGACTCCGTGCTTATGACAATTCTGTGGAAAAGCTCAACTCAATCAATTTACATGCAGAAGCAAAATATATACAGCGAAATCTTCACAGTAAGAACAAAAACGCAGATAGGAATAGAATGATAGGGACAACATCTTGGGCTTCAATGGTTCCTCGAAAGCATAAACAATGATTAGCAACAAAAACATGGCATACAGGCATAGATATCTATACATCAACCTCAGAGATCATATACAAGACATCATGTTTGCATCTCAATGGTGTAAAATAAATGCATCACCAAATAAAACCCATTGTTAAATAATAAAATAACAAAAAGCATCAGACTTTAAGTTATGAACAGGTTAAAATGAAGTATATACTCAGACATAACATACTGTCCCGTTAAATCAGCACTTTTAGGTGTATTATCCCATTACAAAAAATCCTTCACATAAGTGGTTATGGCACTCAGCACCAACTAAACCATACATAATACTTGATACTCGATAGGAATATCATGTATCGAAGACTCGAAGTAAATAGCACTCCAGATATATATCTCAGCACGGAAATCTCCCTAACAAGATAAATCCTCACCTGAATAACTTCAACAATTGTGCGAGTCACAGCTGCAGCAGCCCTTTCAGTATAATGCCCTCTGGCAACAATCCTATCAAACAATTCACCACCCTCACACAGCTCCATAACTAAGTGGACTGCACTATCATCCTCATAAGTGTCCTTCAACGTCACTATATTCGGATGCTTAGGCAAATGCTTCATGATCTCCACTTCTCTCTTAACATCCTCAATATCCACCCTAGTCCTCAATTTCTTCTTCGATATCGACTTACAAGCATACACTTCTCCACTGCTTCTATCAGTACACATATATGTGATCCCAAATTCACCCCGTCCAAGCTCCCGCCCCAGCTCGTAAAACTCTTCTATGTTATGCCCTGTTGGATTGTCCAACACATAAGATTTAAGCCCACCATTTGGTACAGGGCGGCCATCGAAGTAAGGGTTTGGCTTCTGCTCATCAGAAGTTTGCGGTGCTGCACAACAATTACCCATTACAGGAAATGAACCCAAATCAACTGTTAAACGAAACGCCCCTCAGTTTCTCCAGAAGAACAATCACAAACACAAGATCCGCTAAAATTCTCGCTTTATCTCCGATCAAATCAACCACATACAGAAGTCAATATAGTATAGCTTCAAGCTTTCTTAACTAGATCTTCAAATCTCAGATTTCTTCAACTCCCCCGATCTTGCAGCTAATAGGGTTTCTGGATTGCAGTAAACAGTAGTCAACAACCGCCAAAATTCAATCTTTCACACCTAAAATACACAAATATAACGAAGCTTCAAAGCCCACCTGAAGAAATTCAAAGATGAATCTGTCTTCCTCGATTCAGTTAGCTGGTGCAGTTGAAAATCAATATTCCTCGATTCAGTGCAATTGAAAAACTGAAGGATGCTAATACCAAGAAAAAAGGAAATTGTGAATCTAAAACGAAATAAACGGAATGAGGATTACGAATACGGGATATATAGGAAGGGGACATCGAAATTGAAGAAATGCAGTAATTGGAAGCGCAAGCAACTCATTAGACAGTCAAAGAAAGTTCATAGATACTTTCCTCTTAATCCTCCTTTTAGACTATTATTACTGCCACATTTTATTTATTTGAACAGTATAATAATTTATAACTACATTCAATTTGTTACACCTTTTTTTATCTAACTCTTTGTCAATTAGTTTGCTATTTAAAAACATAAATATAATTTTATCATTGATATCCAACTTCTAATAATTTAGTAGAAACTAATTTGACTTATTAAGCAATTCAAAATAACCGTCACAATTATTTATGTGATACAGCGTTTCAAATTTAAACACTATTAAATCAATATTTAATTTAAATACTCATTAAAGAAATAAATCCTCATAATAGCAGTTAATTAATACAGAAAAAGTTTCGTGATTGCTATATTATCTTAAAACTATCTATAAAAACCTATAGTAGCTTCTTAATTGTTGATGCAAGGTTTTGTTGCTCTGCTCAGCTGTTTTTTTTTCTAGTTCAGCTGCTGGAACTTTCCAGCCTTGATTGACTTTTTTAAGATTGAATATATCACATTCATACTAGTAGGCTAAGTAAAATATTTTTTGTCTTAATTATTACATGTGTGTGTTTTAATGGATGTTTTCCGATATTGAGGGATGGTGTATTTCATCACGTGATAAAAATGGCTTACCTTCTTAGAACCTTATTTTGGGATTGTTCAAGAACGGCCGGCTACTTGGTCAAACTTTCACCATTTGACTTGTAAACAATTATATAATTTAATTTAATTTGTAGGTATAATATTCGTTATTGTTTGTGAAAAATAAATAGAACATATTCAGGGTGCTTGTATAAGTTTCTTAAAACAGTTTATAAGTTGTTTAGGAGTTTATAAGATTTTTCAAAGTGTTTGGCAAACTAAATTATTTGAGAGTTTATAAATTACAAAAATAAGTTTTTGGAGCTTATAAACTGTTCAAAAATTAAATAGCTTCACACCAACTTATTTCTCCATAAACTTATAAGCTGTAACAAAATTACATAAATAATCTCCTATGTCACTTTAAAAGAGCTTAGAAATCCGTTTATCCAAATAATTTGACAACTTATAAAACTCTTACAAGAGTTTATAATCTCTTTAAAATAAATTTAGTCAAACACCACTTCATTCATTCCATAGACCCCTTCATTTGTGTACATAGGAAGGCCCATCAATATTGGGCTAAGCCCAATATAATTTATATGTTGAAAGTAGCTCATAAAGCCCAATACTAATGGATGGTGTTATTATGATGAGAATGATATAGTTTGTGTCACGAGTGTTGATTGTGACTAATCCACCACAAATTGCACACTTCAATTTCCTAATATTATCAAGAAAATCATTAGACGGGTGACTCATGCAAATAGACAAAATTATTAGATGAACATGACATTTTTCTTTCATCAACCTCTTCTTTTAACTTCATCTATATTTTATATATCACGACACGATTTGATATGATTGATTGAAATCTATATTCAAATCGAACACAAGAACCACATATATAATTTTAAAATCATGTGTTTATAAATTTATAAACAATATACTATGCGTTATATATAGAAGAAATGTTCATAAAAGTACAAATCACGTGGTTCGAAATATATAAACCAACTATATATATCTTTTAAGGTATAAAATGATCAAATAATCCGCCTTGCTACAAAGAAAATCATTTAAATGTATTGTTTGGGTTTTTAATATTTGAAAAATACAGATTTGTACAAATACGAGTATATATTCATTATAAATATGATTAGTTACAGTCGAAGCTTCACGAAACAAATTTTCTGAATCAATCAAATTTCTTAGTCTGCAGGCTTTCTTCCATGCCCTATTTGTGACTCCAAAATAAATGTTTTATATGGTACGTGTCATATTTGCAACTTCCTCTAGAAAAAAGGTAATCAATCAATCAATCAATCAATGAGCTAAGCCCAAAAATCTCACCATCAACTTCAATCTAATTTGTGTATATCTAGTGTTATATAATCGATCATCCACACATAATTGATGAAGCCATTCATCCATGATCATGATGAACGAGCAAAGATCAAGAAGTAGGAGAACGAGAAAAAACAATGCTATTGCTAATCAGAATGGCAATCGCGAGGAAGATGATGAATCAGCTGCATCAGCCAGGAACATGATCATGAGGGACATCCATGCGTTAACGCCGCAACCAACTATCGCCAACATACCATCACCTCCGTCCTCCTCTGCCGGAGAGAACTTCACCACCATCAGCCGCGAGTTCAACGCCTTAGTCCTCGCCGGTGCAAGGATCCGAACCGATCAAAACCAGTCGGCCATTGTTTTGGACCCTAATCCGCCGCACTCGCCGACGACGGTGGTGCAGCGAGTGAAGAAAGAGGAAGTGGAAACCAAGATTAGTGCATGGCAGAACGCAAAGATAGCCAAGCTGAACAATCGCTTTAAGAGAGAGGAAGCTATTATAAACACTTGGGAAGATGAACAGCACCACAAGGCTTCTTCCTCCATGAAACGTGTCCAGGTAATTAATTTGCAATCAATTCAAAATTCCCATGCATGCATCTGAAACTAACTTGCATGGAGTCCATTTAATTAACACATTCATTCTTAATTGTTTCTTTTGCTTAATTAAATTTGCAGAGAAAAATAGAGGAAAAGAGAGCGAAAGCGATGGAAAAGATGCAGAATGAGATAGCAAAAGCTCAGAGAAAAGCAGAAGAAAGAAAGGCAAATGCTGAGAGCAAGAGAGGCACACAAATTGCTAGGGTTTTGGAAATAGCTAATATCATGAAGGCCATGGGAAGAAGACCTTCAAAACGATCTTTCTTCTAAGCTAGCAGTGTCTATAGACTATATGTATAAAGATGATATACACTGATGGGCTGTGCCTTGGGCTCAACTCATATAAGTTTAGACCATATAAAGTTTTTTAATAAAAGGGACTGTCACTTCACATGGATCAAAGTCATGTGTATTTATTTGGACCAACCCAGTTCACCTTCACCCCACTTTTCTTTGACAACACAAAATATGATTTTTAACATTACTTTAGAATCTTAGATACTCTCCTTGATTTGATCATTGGATTCTTTTCTGTATTTCTCTCTCTGTCTGATTTGAATGTTATAACTATCTTTCAAGTGTTGAGGATTTTTAATTAGTGGGTTCTTTTTAACTACACACAAAGTCAATAATTTTCATGAGAGGTAGTTAAGTTATTTATGTTTCAAGGGACCTCACAAGGAATTCACTGTCCTATTCTAAATATAGAGAGTGGACCACTAGTATTACTTTGTCGATGATTACTATGTCAAACGACTTTCTTTTTCCTTTCTCAGAACAATAGATTTTTTTTTTTTTAATATTTCGTTTTCCACTAAATCTTGGGTAATCTTCTGATGTGGAACAATTTTATTTTCTTAATAACACTTGACATTTAATTAAGTTAGTATTTGATAATGAAAATCAACTTCACACGCATGTTAGGTAACCAACCAATGAGGATTATTACTTTTGCTTGTTTATTTAATGAGTACGTTTGGACTATATATAGTATGGAACAATACGAACATATTAGTAGAAGTCAAATAAACATTAAATATTGTTCCATACTATATATAGTCCAAACGTAATCGTGATAATCGTAATTCAGGTGTACTAACTATTGTTTTTTCCTCTAAAACTCAATGAATCAAGTAAGTGCATTAGTTTTTCTTTTTTAAATTAATATTAATTGGAACTTTTTATTTATTAATTTAGACTCATCTAATTAATAAAGCACGCTTAGAAAAAGGGAAACAAAAGCGTAAATAAATGAAGAGGAGAGAATAATATACAGTGAAATAAATTTACTGCATGAGCTTTGCCTCTTATAGTGCATAAACTTTGCCACGTGATGTAGTATGTAGCATAGATATCATATCAACATATTTGTATTCTAGTTGCAAAACAAACAACATATGAAAAGTATGGTCTTGACTCTTCACATTAATATATATGAACTTTTACTACATTATATTATCGATTATCAAACAAACACTTACAACTATAATATTAATATATATAGCCTCCCCAAACTCCTCCTAAGGCAGTAGGGCCAGGTCCCCAGTGTTCAGTGACTTTCGTCTAAATGAATTAAATAAATACTCTCACGTATTCCTCGTGTTCCTACTATTTCTTTTCGATTAATGCGAGTTTTTCAGTGCATGCCTACATTACAGATAATGCTATAAATAGATCACCATTCTTGATTGCTGAGTGAGCACACAGACTATTTTAGCTTGAGAAAAAACAGTCGTTGAAAATGGGTATCATCAAAACCCTAGAAAACCAAGCCAACACACAATCATTAGGTGAGCAAGATGAATGCAAAGAATTGCTCACCACACTACCAAAAGAGAGAGGTTGGAGAACGCCAAATATCTACCTATATCAAAACTTTTGGTGCCAACCAAAAGAGATCGAAGCCATAGTCTCTATGCAGAAGCACTATATTGCTGAAGATAATGATATCATAATCTCCACCATCCCAAAATCTGGCACCACTTGGATAAAGGCGCTGTGCTTCGCCATCGTGCATAGGCACATCTACGGCTACGCCCACAACCAAACTAACCACCACCCCTTGCTTACCTCCAACCCCCATGAGCTCGTTCCTTTCCTCGAGTATAAACTATTTGCAAATCATGAGATCCCTGACATGTCGTGTCTGCCAAGGCCCCACCTAGTGGGCACGCACGTGCCTCTCGGCGCCTTGCCAGACTCTGTCCGGGATTCTAATTGCAAGATCGTGTACATGGTAAGACACCCTTTTGACACGTTTGTTTCCATGTGGCATTTTATGAATAAGCTGACGCCCGACTCGTTAGGTCAACTCTCAATCCAGGAGGGTTTTGACATGTATTGTCGGGGGACCATGGGGTTCGGCCCATACTGGGACCACATGTTAGGGTACTGGCACGAGAGCTTGAGAAACCCTGACAAGGTTTTGTTCCTGAGGTACGAGGAGATGAAGGAAGACGTGAGCTTCCACCTAAGGAAGCTCGCGGATTTCTTAGGGTTTCCTTTCCGTGCTGAGGAAGAGCAAGAAGGGGAGGTGAGAGGAATAGCTAAGATGTGCAGCTTTGAGGAGATGAAAGAGCTTGATGTGAACAAGAAGGGGAAGGGCGCCATTGTTGATTTTGAGAACAACAATTTATTTAGGAAAGGTGTGGTGGGAGATTGGGTGAACCATTTCAGTGCAGAAATGGTGGAGAGATTAAGCAAGATCATGGAGGAGAAGCTAGCTGGTTCTGGTTTGTCCTTCAACATTTAATTATTGCTTAATTATGGGAATCAAAATCGATTGATCATCGTCAATCATGAAATAACATATTTATCAATGTGGTGGCACATCAATTACAGTGTATCTTTCGACATGTATGTCTAAATAAACCTATTGTGACAAGCTAGACCTATGATGGGTTGTCACTTGTCTGGATATGTATGATTTTTTATTTTGGAGGATACACTTTACTAGAGAAAACTATACAACTAAATACGTATAATTAATTACATGTTCACCCACCCAGCAAGTAGCAAGTAAAGCACTTGACTTAACTATGTCAATTGATGAGCCTGGTATGGAAGTGTTGGTTTTATTATGTTATAAAATTCACAATAGAACGTAATTTGGCTTCTAAACCAATGTAAAACACGTTTGTATGTATATTCGAATTTAGAGTAACACAATATACATCATTATATCACAATCGAAACATAAAAACCGCACATGGGTTGGACTTGAATTCAAGAGCTCTCGTAAGGAGAGACTTGTGGTGTCTCAACCTTGCCATTAGAGCAAGGCCTCATTGACAATATAAAGCACACCTATAGCTTCAAATATTGCAATGAATTTTTAATTGCAAAAATTAAATCATGTACTTACAAGAGCTCACTGTGAAAAGATTCATATCTCTTGACTTAATTCCATAGATTCTTGGTGCCGTTGAAGCTCAATAGCTGCCGTTGGACACCGTGAATTCCCTTTCTCCACCAAAGGAACAAGTTGCCCCGCATACAAGCACTTTATCACCCAGTAAACTGACTGCATCAGATTCAAACGACAGTGTCATTACAGTGAGAGTTCTCTAACAGATTTATGTCTGTTTGGTACAAAATCAATTCTTCCTAGTATGCCTACTGTTCAAATTTCCAAGTTAAATGAGAGTTCACTGCAGTGGAAGAGTGGTGACAGCAACAACTGACCGTCACGTGTATATTCTTCTCCATGGCACAGTGTCTCAAGTGACGAGAAGCACAAGTTTCTTCCTCAGCAACAAGTACAGCCATTGAAATTCTCCCAGTCTCAAGAGTCTGGATCAAACCTTGCAGAGTTTTGAAAACCTGCCCACCGCCATGCTGCGCAAGATAAGGATCAAATAAATGATAAAACCATGAGTTTTCCATCATGAAAATGAGATATATACCTCAACGAAATGAATGGCGGCATCTTATCATAATGCAGGTAAATAAACCATATGCAAATTGATGTAAAATCATGAAGTTTAATAAATCTCTGTTGTTTAGATCTCAACGAAAAGTAAAACTAAGTGTTAATTGCACCAAATTACGCAAATTTTAGTTGAGCTTCCAAAATAAAACACGAATTTTTAAATTAACATTTTAAATGACAAGAAATCCAAGCTCATTGACATGCATTTCAGTTTCTAATTTAACAGGGTAAAATCATAGGTATCATACCTTGAGAATAGTAGCAATGTTTGTAAAATATTTGGTCTTTCCATGAAGAATGACTCCTAGATTGTTAAAGACAAGAGAATGTGTATTGTACTTGACAGCTGTATAAACTTGGTCATTTCTGCTAATATATCTGGGTAGGATCAAGTACCTGAATAATTAAAATATGGAACATAATAAAATAAGAGTGAGGTATCTCCACAAGCAATGCACAAAACACATAGGATTTTTAGAAAAGATGAAGAAAGACCCCATAAATGATTTATTCACTTTTTTCTTTTGGGGGAAGGTAAAACAAGCTTCCTACAAATTTAGAAACGTGCAAGATATTTTATGTCAATATAATGATCAAAAGCATAAGGCAATGCAGCTCTCAATCGTGTTAAATGTCAATTTTATTTGTTATGATGGAGGTATTTACCAAAAATATCAGTTTGGAAAAGATATAACAACACATCATAAAAGCATACCTGTTCGGCAGCAGGACAAAACCTGCTGCAATGGAATCAATAAGCCAATTAACCCTCAAAACATATGCATTCACGGCACATCCATACAAGAACTTGAATGATTGTGTCTGAGATAGCAAAATAGTTGTACATAAGTTTCAGACACTTCCACAGTGCAACAGAATATTAGCAATTAGCATACATCTATTAAAATTGTGCTAAGATTTATAAGGCAATGTAAAAGTAGCTAAATATTTCTGAAAAGGGAAGAACATTGTGTGCTCCTAAATAAGTTGTGTGCTATGTAGAAGTATCACAAGACAATATATGAATAGCATTCAATTTGTGTTCCATACTCCCATATTATTACTCCATACTCCCATAAATGAAAGTTCTAAGTTTCGGCAGAAGAAATATATAAACTCTTTAAATATACAGCTGAAGATAGAGATAAGCATCCAAATCAGCTGACCTTTTTTAGGCATAGAACAATTGGAAGGACTCGAGACTTGGACCCAGAGTTTCTCTTTCCCTTTGAGGTTGCGGAAGGAATTTGAGAGAGGACTATACCACCGTATTTTCTAATGAGGCCATCAATTTCCTTTTCCTTTTGCTGAGAAAATCCAGTTAGCAAAAATTCCATGTTTTGAAATATCAACCTTTTTTTCTTCCTATCCATGTGAACTTTTAAAAATTTGTCCATCTGTTGAGCTTTAGACTCAAGATGAACACTTGATCTAGTTAACTTTTTTGCAGCTCTCGTAGAATAGCCTGCCAAGATTTTCAAAGCTATCAATTTAAAACTATCTGCAAATCAAATTTATCTATCATGTGAAAGGATATTTCTTACAAGGTTTTGATGCGGTTTGCAACTTCTGAACATTTCTGTTATCTGAAATATTGGTTTCCCTTTCAGAAAAGTGAACTCGTTTCTGTGCTGGTTTTCTATGCGCACTTTGATTTTCACAATGTAACAACTTTGGCTGCAGGTTCTCGCAAGGGAAGTGCTTAACCACAACTTCTGGTTGTGCTGTCCTAATCAGATTAGATTCAGAAAATTTGGGCTTACAGATAGAAGCCTGGAAGTGGGGTTCTACTTCTATACTATGGTTAACTACAGGAGATACACTTTGAGCACTATTTTCTTTGATTGGATCTTGTAGTTCAGGCCCAACCTCCGCAGCTTCCTCCCTACTACAAAAAATTTTCTCCTTAAAAGTCAACTTAGAGTTCCTCTCTACTAGAAACGGAAGTTTCTGATTATTTTCTCCAGAAAGCTTAGTGTGGCTGGGTAACAGCATACTATACTCCCTAAGAGATGTTGATCGCCTATAAACTGCATTCCCTGAGTCATTGTTATCAGCTGTTCGCCTGGCAATATTTGCCTCTTCAGCTGACATATTGTGTAAAGAAGGGATCCCAAGAACATCGTCTCTCTTATATTCATTTATAATAGGAAGGATTGGGTCTCTATAGTTTAGAATTGGTGAGGAACATGGATTCTCAGGAATACTAGATGGCACGACAGAACAAAGGGGGTCTCCTAAAGATTCAATTGAACATCCCACCTCTTGAGAAAGCAACATGTCATCATTTGCTCTGTTAAAGAAATTTTCATTATGTATGCTTACTTGAGAAACTATTATGGCCTGTTTATCATGATTCTGCACAAAAGAGTTCATATCTGGAGCAGTATATGCAGACTCTGACAAAAAACTTGTCTGACCAACAAAAGGTTTTGGGATGCTGCATCTGGTAGCGGCGCACTTCACTTCATTCTGCGAGCGTAGAAGCACATAAGAAAAGCAAAATAGGGAAGTTTATAACTAGTAAAGTTAATATAAAGAGAAGAAATATAAACAAAAAACACTAATACAGTAGGAAACAAACTTGTGCATGAAAAACTTGTAGAAGAGTCATTCTCCTCTAATAGCAAAAAATGTCATGCCTCTTATAATTTTACAAGCTGTTACTTCAGTTTTACCAGAGCCACATTTGTTAGGAACTGTGATTTGTTGGTGATAGTTTGATGGGAGAAAAATGCAACTTCAACTAGTACTTACATTGCTTGACCAACCACCAAGCCATCGACTCTGGAACCTATCTTCGACTATATTAGGATGACAATAATCTTTTTCTGCAAAGAGAGCAAAAAATTATGTAATTCATTCAGTCTTGTTTATCTCAGAGCAAATAAAAGAGAGGGGATAGGAAGATATAACAGTACCCCCATCTTGAGGAATCATAACAGGGGAAGAGCTCACATGATTTTCACATGCATTAATCTCTGATGTGAGCGTGTTGACTTCCTGAAAATTGGAAGAAACATTGATCAGTACATTGTACAAAAACTAAAGATACTGAAAAAAATATATCAAGCAAACTGTCAATAGAGAATTTTGAAACGAGACTAAAATTTTCCAAACCTCTGCTGAAACTGGAGGATGACAGTTTGCCTGATTATTAACAGCCCTCAAGCAATCATTGCTGTCTCCAACAACAATTCCCAGATCACAAAATGGATTATGAAGTACCTTCTTTTGTGCACCACTGGCATTGTATTCAGCAGCCAAATCCTTTCTCAATAGTATACCATTATCAAAATTATAATTAACAGAATCGTTTCTATTTCTGGCAAAAGCATCAGTCTTCTTATGTTCTAATAATTCATCATGCTCAGATTCCAATGTATCCTTAACTTGAGATACACTTAACTCATTTACATGCAAATGGGGGGAGTGAATCCCAGTATCTTCATACACATTTCCCATAGTTCTATCACAATTTCTGGCAGTAGCACTAGTCTTCTTATGTTCTAATAATTCATCATGCTCAGATTCCAAAGTATCCTTAACTTGAGATACACTTAACTCTTTTAGAGAAAAATGGGGGAAGTGAATCCCAGCATCTTCATACACACTTTTCATAGTTATATCATCCAAGATAGATAAATTATCCATCTCACTCACGGAAATTGAGTCAGTAAAGGTGTTTTCCCAAACTTCTAGCCGTGCTTGTTTCAGCTGAAGAGAAGCCTCAAGTATAGCCGAAGCTGAAGAAGATTTATCAAGTGAATCACTGTCGATCACTTCATTAATTACCAGTGCTTCAGATGCTGCAATACACAGCTCTACGGCGTCAGATAAAATCGTGCTGTCATCAAGCTTCAGCTGTTTGATCTTTTTATCATGTCTCTCCAACTCTGCTATTTTAGTGGAATTTATTGCTCTAACATCAGGAAATGTACTTAAATTAGTATCTTTCTGAATTTCAGAAGTTCCGTGAGGTTGAGCCACAATGGGATAATTAGGCTCTGCTCCACATGCATCATTACACAGAGTTGTGTCCTCAGAATCAACATCTGACGACAGACAAAGATGAAAACCTACCACCTTCAGAAAAAGAAAAATACTGTAACTCAGATTTTGTACAAAATGTTGTTTTCACAAGGCAAAGAGTGTAGAATCAATTGTAGATTTTCACAATGATTACCAAGAACGATGTCCTAGAATACAACAATATATGATACAGTAACAGAAACATAGCCACATCAGACTTCATATGAAGCTTAAGCAAAAGAAGAGCCAGGTACCTACCATTCTCTAATCTATTGAGCGGCCTAACATAATGAATCATTTTAGACGTGCAGGCAATGCTAGTGATATATTGTTGTGATAGATGGCGTGACTGAGAAATTAAGGAAAATGGGAGGATAAAAATTTCCAAGATAAGATCAGCACCCGAAATAGAAAAACTCATAGTCATGGAAAATTTAATGGTAAAAACTTACGTCATTAGTAGATTGAGCACAACTGAAGGGTGAACTGTCAGTCCCGGATATGAATAATTCACCAATATTGCATCCACCTTTGTCCCTGAATGAAGTTCCATTGTTGATGTTTTTAAATTCCTGTTACAATAAAATTATGAGATTATGACCCCGAAAATGAATATTTAAGTAGAATATGACATGACTAATTTGCACTTGACAAATAAAAGAAATCTGGTTATCCTGCAACAAAAACAAAAAGGAGAATTTATGTTACCTAGTGATTTTCAGTACTTCTATAAAGTTGCCAGGGATATGCAACAAAACCATTTCATTCCTTTTCTACCGAGTTTTCCACGTCACTCAGCATTTTAATATTATAGATCAAACAAACTTACATACCGCATATACACAACTACTTCAACCTATTTCATCAAACATCGTCATTTTAAAAGCTATGCAGCTTAATGGTGTATTACTACTTCAAGCTAGCATGGCGAAACGAGATTTGTATGCCATCATCTTAACAGCCGCATTTTATGCCATTCATACATCTCGATAAAACAGAAACCGGCAAACTATCAAAGTTGTGCAAACACCTAGTAAATGAAACACACTAAGTTTGACAAAACGAGTAGATGATAAAATCTTCTTCCACCAAACCTCAATCCGCTGCTCGAATGTAACGTTATCTTCCTTCAAGCTCTCAACACCCAGCCATTCGCCATTGAATTCATGAAGCCAGCAAGGCAACCACGTATCCTCCTGTCATGAGCGCAAAATAAGCGACTAGTTCAGTAAAGAAAAAACACAAAAACATACTCAATTCACTGGTTATGGAAAAAAAAACAGTGAAATACAAATGCGACCAAGCAGAAGAGCTTCGAATATAAAGTTATGGACATAAATAAAAATGATGGAGCTATATTTCAACGATAACAACAATAATGGAGCGGAAATTTCAAGAAAATAAATTAACACTTACCTCGGAGAATTGTGGAGGACGAAGTCCAGATAATGTTCCCATTTTGTAATTCGGGGAAAAGGTAACTTCGTATTAGTGCAATTGCGGCGCCGGCGAGAGGTCAAGAGTGTATAGCTTTTGGCGCCAAGTTCGCCGAGAAATTGAATGAACGCCCTAGCAACACTAAAGCTTTGTGCGTCCTTCACCTTCACCTTTCCAACGGTAAGAAAATAGAGCGGGTAAAGACAAATAAAGCCCAGCCCAATAACAAAGCTATTGGGTCATTTGGCGCAATACCGAATTTTGGCGCCAAGTTCAATCTTGCCGGGAAATTGAGCGCACTCTAATTATTGTATTTGGGAAGTTTTGTTTAAAAGATTACATTGATATGTCCGTTCAGAAGATTCGAACACAAGATCTAAGTTTTTGGATATTAATATTATATTAGAAAATGAAAAATTAATTCAATTCTTCTTTAATTTAATAAATCGATGGATGTTATTTTTTACAAAATAATTTTCACTTACAACTCAATTTTCAAAATTTTATAAGAAATAAAAATATTTATATTAAATTTAATCAATTAATCTTAACCATTGATTATAAATAGAATGTGAAGTCTTGTCTCTTTTTCCGCATATTATTTATTTATTATGGAAATCTAACACCATATACTGATAATTATATTTAATAATATATAATATATCGCTAAGACAATAGAAACACAAATACAAATAGATTATATATTTATATGCATATTGGTAAATCCATTGATCCCAATTAATCTCAAGTGATCAATATGCAGTCACACCAGAATAAGATTTCTTATTAACTGATTGCATCGCATTTTGTGTATCATTAATATAATACTAGCACGTGGCATTAACATGATTATAATTAAGTTTGTATCTCTTATCATCAAAATAACATAAAACATTATGAGATTAAACAACAGAGATTCGAAATTGAATGACGCCATGATCAATGGTTGATGATGAATTGTTTGATGGCTTGAAACAAAAGGAGGGTCTGATCACCTGTGGTGGGGTCCATATCAACAGCAATCTTGTTAAGGTAGAAGCTATGGCCCACTCCCTCACTAACAAGCAGCTCCACTTCCTTCTTCGCCCTCTTCATCGCCTCGTAGAACTCCATCTGCGTATCCTTCATCAGGTCCAGCTCCGCCATGCAGTACAGGTAAGGCGGCAGCTTCACCGCCCCCAGCGGCGGCGCCGCCTCCCCCATCGGGCACGTGATCGGATCATCCTTCGTTGCCCCCGCCGCCACCGCCAGCGCCAGCGCCAGGAACTTATCCATCATGTCAATAGTGAGGAACGGCGTCTCCGCCATCTCCACCTCCGATCTGCTCCGCCGGGCGCGGCAGAACCCCGGGTGGATCGGGATCGCGCCGGAGACCTTCACCCCCGCGCCGCCCGCACGCGCCGCCACCTGGTGCACGATGTTCCCTCCCGAGCTGTCGCCGATGAGGAAGATCCGATCCGTATCAGCGCGGTCGCGGATCCACCGCTCCGCACCGCCTCGGAGCCAAATCAGCGCGGAGAAGGCGTCGTCGACCGCCGCGGGGAGGCGGTGCTCGGGGGCGAGGCGGAGGTAGACGGACACCACGACGGCTCTGGCCTCACGCGCGAGACGCGCGTACACGGCGTAGTACATGAGCCAGTCGGGGCGGCTGATGCAGAAACCTCCGCCATGGAAGTGAAGGAGCACCGGGAGCTTCTCCGGGTCGCTTTCCTCCTTCTCCGGTAGGTATATCCGGAGTTTGAGCCCGTCGGCGGTCGAAACATCCTCGGTGGCGACGCCGTCTACTAGGTGGCGGTGCGGCGGTACGGCGTCGGTCATGAACTTGACCTCCGGTGGCCCCGCCCACGTCCGGTCGACGGTGCCGTCGTCGAACAGCGTCAGCCACCCCGATACTTGATCGATCACTTTCTTTTCTTGCACCATTGTTTTTTTAATCGTGAATATAAGAATATTACTTTTTTTTATTTTTTCCTTTTATTTGAATGAAATGAGGGACAATTTATAGTGGATGGGTTTAGCCGTTTAGGTAATGATGTGGAGGAAACGACATGTAAATTAAGGGACAAGAATTTCAAGTCAGTTGCTTGTATGAACACAACTATAGTCTAATGTGGAAACATTACTTTACTTTATTGTCTCCCTATAAACATTGAACTGAGACTTCCCCACACCTACACTGAAAATGTCTTGTAGTTTCTTATTATTCAGACAACTTGAGGGGAAAAAAATGAAAAAATATTAAACTGTTAATGGCGAAAAAGTATTTACACACACATTACTCAGCTGTTGGCATAGACTTGATTATCTTATTCATGGGAGTACCTAATTAATTACCTATATTCATTTTGGCATCTTCGTTCACTACACTAATATTTCAAACAGAAAACGTGACTATACATTATTGGTCTAGACCATTCATACTGTGTATTAGCAATATCATACGATTTTAATATTTATTTAACACCAAACAAAATTGCTTATTGTTGGACAACTATTTTTTTGTAAGTTGCGTGTTGTTTGGTTTTTCATTTGCTTGGATATTCTTTTTAGTAGTTGAGATTTGAAGAGTAATCACGATTGAATCTTGAGTCCTCTTAGCTACTCATTAATTATTGTTTATTATTTTATTATCAGGTCAGGTCAGGTCGTGTCAATCTCATTTACTGGCTTGATTAACCAATACAATATTGTTTATATAAATATAATTATTTGTATAATTTGAATTTGTTCATTTACTGGATTTGAGTACAGAGTACTTGATCCAATTTATATTTTACCGCTATCTGCGGAAGTTTTAAATAAATAAACTTAGTTCTTGTTTTTTGTCAATTTTTTGGACATCTGAGAATTACATTTATCCGTGAATTATCATATTTCACTTGCATTAATAGTTAATAAGTGAGCTTGCATAATGAGGAAAAGTCACTCTACTTGAGAAGAAAACTTTCATAACCAAAAAATAAATAAAATATTTATGCTCTACTCGGATATGTTTCAAACTACGCATTCTCAAAACTACCCCTAAAACTAGGGTGGCGCCTCATGCTCGGCCTGGGCGCCGTCCCACCGATCTTCCTCGCCGCCGGCGTCCTCGCCATGCAGGAGGTGTTCCTGCTGCGGCTGAGGGCGCAGGGGTGATGTATGGGCGTCGCAGTGAATCGCCTCACCAGTGGAGTGGTGTTAATGACGTTTTTGTCCTTGTCCAAGGCTATTACTATTGGTGGGGCTTTCTTTTACTATGCTCATGCTGGGATTGCTACCCGAGACTCAAGGTAGGTCCTTGGAGGAGGTGGAGTCCCTTTTCGGTAATTTCTTTAGATGGAGATCCTCCTCTAACGACAAGGAGCTCGAGCCTAGTAATGCCGCTTAATTATGCTTTCAAGATTTTAATTACAGTTTGTAGTGAACTGGACATGTTAATCAAATCTCACGCCATCTTCAAGGGAGAAAAAGTCAACCTTATTCTAATTCTATGCATTCAATCAACTGCATGCATTATCAAAAGATGCAAAACAAACCAGATCTCAAGTCATGCCATAACGAACTAACTATGAGGGATGATAATCTCTCCAAAAAAACTCAAGAAATTCAATAAAAAATTATCCCATTAGGCCATGCTAGTTGAGTGAAGGGAACTGGATCGTGTCTCTTTCTTGAACTCAAACTAGAGGTGGAGTTTTTAGCACTTGTGCCCTCTCTTGTCTTTATAGCAGTTTCTTGGGAGTGTAACTGTTTTAGGTGCATGATCTATGTGGCTCTCGAGCAACAACGCTGCAGTCTTGGTGAATGGTTCTATCTATGTGGCTTACTCATTTCTTTCAGCTACTTCGAGCGTTTTCCTCCATAGACGTTGAATCTGGCATCTGCATTACGCGCATAATTTATGGCATGAAATGAAAGCAAATCTTGTAAGAAAAAAGGGCGTTAATGGTTTCAGCAACCTGTATTTGATGATATGCAGCACCAACACTTTCTCCTTCATTAACGGCTTCCCACTGAGCTCGTTTCTCTGCAGAGGGGCTCGTGTCAGTATCGTACACGGGCCCTTTACTCGGAACTTCGGCAGCTAATGTACTCATATTAGATGTTTCTTGATCATCGGAGTCTGCATCTTGATAAGCATCGTCACCTTCTTCAAGATCATCATCTTCCAAAATCTCAACCGAAGCAACTGATTCTGTGTCGGCACCGGAACTCTGTCCGCTAGACTGTCGTTTCAATGGCGAGTAGCTTGACTCATCTGCAACTGCCGTCTGTTGTTCTGCAACGAAGAAGGGCTTCAACCTCATGGGCCGTCTCTGGAGCCTATTGGGTGAGAAAATAGAGGGCTGTGGAGTGAAGTAATCACGCCTTCTCATGAAAGGATGTCTTGTTAGCGATGGCTTGTGCTCTTCTAGAGATTCTTCTGCCATTCCATTTGGATCATCATCGTCGTAAGGGATGTCGAAAGGATTCGTTCGTTGTAGTAAAACAGAAGGAGCTGAGCCAGGAATTGATTCATTAGGCAAATCGAATGGATTATTTCTTGCTGTGGAGATCGGAGGAACTTGGACATGAAAATCAGATTTTTCAAAGTCCATTAAAGTTATTTCAGGAACCATACTCCTGTTCTTTCTCCTCCTCAATATCCTCTCTAGCCTTTGATTCCTTTCAATCTCAGAATTCCCTACTTCCATTAGATTCTTTTGATCCTCTTCTGTCCAAGTGATAATTGACTTACTATGATCTTCCTTCTCGTCTTGTTCCTCGTCTTCCTCATCGTCATCGTCTGCAGCCTCAAGTTCTTGGAGATCGGTTTCATCGATGCTGCTGATGCTGGAGCGCGGGGAATGCTCAGTCAACGCAGCCTCAGAGGCAGCACACGACGTTGGAGGAGGCTGTGCAGTCTCCTCATCCAAAAGGGGGTGGAGCTCATCGAGCATCGGCATTATTTCATCAACTGAGGTATCATCGTGAGAAGAAACCTCACCCCCACCCGACCCCGAATCCAGATCTTCATCGTCCTCCTCAGCCTCGTCATGTTCCTCCCTATGCCCCCTCTCCGAGTCACAAGAATCCGCTTCGGACTTCTCGTGGTCGGACTCCGAGTCTAAAAGCTCGCCTATCACCTTCGAGACTATAGCATAGTGATCAGCCATCACCTCTCCATCACCAAGCCCCTCCCTCTCCCTCTCTTCATCACATTCGCCTCTCGCCTCTTGCAACGGGGCGCTTAACGCCCCGTTTTCTTCACTATTCTTGGACTCAACCCCGAACGAACTCCTTCCCAAACTCAATCCATCAGCACTACCAGCACCTACACGAATCTCATCGAGCCTTTTCATTACCAAACTCGGCTCCACATCATCCCTCTTACTCTCATCACATTTTTCAACATGAGGCCTATCGTTTTGATCAACAACACTAGAATCTATAGACAATCTATTCTTTAGCGAAACGGCCTCGTATTTCGTTTTCATTTCGATCTCCGTCTCATGTATGTTTTGCTGGCCGTAAAATAATAGGGTTCCGAGCAAAAGAGCAGTGCACACTATAACAGGGGAGGCCGAAACCAACAATGAAAACATAAAAGGAAATGATCTTGCCGTGTAAATAAGTGCACACACCATACACACAAGCAATGGATGATTGTAAACTGATATACAACAGCCTTTAATTGTAAACACCACACCTTTGCCTGCATATATCCCATACTCCATTATACTAACCCCCATTTTCTTCATATCACCTCCTTAAATCTGCAGTTTTGATATAGATTCAAGAAATTGAGAATCAAAATCAACATTCACATTACTAGGGAAAACTCACCTTCAAAATTGGGATTCAAACAGCATCTGTAAAATCCAAAACAAGAAAGTAAAATCAATTCACGTGCACATGCCAAAAGAAGAAAAATTCAAGATTGTGATGGGATTTGCTATACCAGCTCAAAAAGAGATCAACATTCACTCCCACTTTCTCAAAAGCGGCAAAGGGATTACATGAAAGAGGAGAGGTTTTCCAATGAAAATTATCTAATGGCTTTCTACTTTTTTTTATCAGTAAATATTCAAACTGGTAAATTTGAGAGAGCTACGGTGTAAGGGCTTATGACCTAATTAAATTTCTGAGACTGAACCCTTTCACATTATTCTTGTGATTATTCGGGTGGTGGCCGTGGAGGAGGATGATGGTGATCATATTTTTTTCTTCTTCTTGAATATGAGGGTTGTGAGGGGCTATTTTTCTTTTTGCTTTTTTTAATGATAGATGGTAAGCACAAGAAAGGAACATACCCTTTTTTAGGTTAATCATTTGTGATCTGAAATATTTGGATTAGAAGATTTTCTTGCTACTCAAAAAAGGAAATAATGGTGTGTTATTTCAAGTATTGTGTTAGTTTTGCATATTATCTTGAATGAAAATTTCTTAGGATTAATATATAGCATTAAATATGTACATTTCAACTTTTTATCCATCATGTGCAGAATTAGTCCAGAAAAAATAAGCAAATTGGCATGACAATGAACAATACTATATCAAAAATCTTTCTTGCTTCCATTGAATATACAAGAAACAATTTTTACAGAACAGAGTACATATGTTGTCTTGTCTCCCAACTGGAAAAACAGATACATCCACCATTAGTTTTCAAATCTTATTACAATCAATCTGCATATTCTATAAAGATCAGAAACTATCAATACACAACATAAACAATCATAAAGTTTGCAACGGAGGGTCCAAGCTGGTATTAGCACCTAAGATACTCTGCTTTGCAACGAAGAGCTTCTTCAACAGTGTAATCAGTACAAATTTTGGGAAACTAAAATAGAGAAGCATAAGTTTATTTCTTACATCGTGTGTAAAGACTAAAGAGAGCTAAATCTGTGTTCTATAACAATCAATCTAGGGGTAATAGAGCTGCTCATGTTATCTCTTCAGCACATTACAGCATTCAGATAGCACCAGATATCTTGATCAAGAAGGACAAGCAGTTCCCATATTTTTTCACGAAAAATGAAACATTTTGCTAAGGTTCCGACATCTTAATGCCGATACAGTTTGGCGAATTCAAAACATAGCTGACGGTCTCTTTTATCTCCCCAGCCACCCCATCCCCTAAAACCAGCTTGATAACCGGATTGGTGCTTGTATACGTGCAGCCCCCAATCCGATTTGATATTAGGAACTCGATCAATTTCCTCGATATCAAAACTGAGAACACCATTATCAATGCAAGCAGAGTTCCCACTCTGACCTTGATGCAAACCACATTTCCCAAAGTGAACAGCGCTCGACCTAGGTCCCCTCAATGAGTAAACGGGACTGCCAAATGAAGGATAGACGGTAGCCCACATTGTTATATCCCAATTATAATCATCAAAAGAACAGAACTCTTTAGCCTTCCTGTGAATCATTCTCCATACCGTGCGGTTAAATGAATATCCCACGTTTCCCATTCTCTCGGCTATCAAACTCTCCCACCCTTCCCCCCTCGACTTCACATCAGACGGTGCAAGATTTGCAGCATAGCAATCGGGGCACTTTTTAGGCTTCAGCTTTATAAGCAACTGCAAATTGCGGTACGCGTTAGGAAAAATGAAGTGGTCCTCTTCTATGAAGAGAATATGACCCGAATGCTGCCTCGTCTCTTTCAAACCATCCCACACAGTATTCATCATCCACCACCAATGATGCTTCAAAGACACTATCTTAGGCGAGCGGTGGTTACCATACTGATCAGGAGTTCCTTCACATTTCTTCTCCACAACGTCGTCTTTATCCTTACAATCACTCGATGAAACACCAGGAAAGCTATCTGGAAAGACATGAGGCGAAAATGGAGCAAAAATCTGCTTCACTTGGCAAAACTTAATACTCTCCACAACCTTGTTCATCTCTTCAAAGTAACCATCATGGCTAACAATGAGAAGAGTTTCACTAATCCCCTCCACTTTAGATAGGCTGTCTACAGCTATGCGAAGATATTGGGGCCGATTATGCACATACAACACAATGACTATGTGATTCTTAGCTAGCTTAGGGTATAAATCTAAGTTCCTAGGCAACATCTGATTACGCTTTTCTAATGAAATCGACAACTCATTCTGCTGAGGAAGCTTCAAATTCATAGTAGAACTCAAACTATAATTATAACTCGATCCAAAATTCTCCTCAATCTCAATGGTATAACCGCTAACTAAATCTGTAAACGTATTAGCCCTCAACAATAGCAACAAGAAAACAGCTCCGAAAACAAGAATCAAAATCAAACGGCACAAACTAAGATTTTTCAACCGGGTTTTTCTATAAGAAACCGCCATAACCACCAAGCTTCCCACTACAGCTACACTCTAGAAAATCATAAAAAAAGAACAGATCTTTACCACAAAACCTTAACCCAAATGAGGAACCTGAAAAATGGGTCGCCCCAAAAACGGGTCTGGGAAGTGGGTCTTCGGATCCCAATCGGAGGAAGACATCAAAATATCAAGAACAAACAGCTCGAACATAAGAAACAGTGATAAAAATATAGATTATTCAAATGCGAAAATGTGAGGAATTTAATCACTGTTTTAGTTGAGTAGGACGACAGAGAGGGGGATTATGATTTAGAAGTATCTTCATTTGTTAAAACGGGGAACCGGCCATAGTCTAAAGTCCAAACACGGTCTTCGTCTTCATTCCAGAGTCTCCAGACGACTGTGTGTTTAATGAGGACTAATGAATTTAGATTGATAATTTCTATTTTGGTGGGCATTACTGGCTTGCAAATTATTGTAATATCTCTAAAACTTTCTATGTATTCAGCTCCATTTCAATTCAAAGGCTTAATTTTGTCCACTACTATTTATTAAAATTGGGCAACATAGGGAATCAAAATATTTTAATTTCCACATTCTGTTTAAGCTTACTAATCACTATTTTTAAAAAAGCTTCCGATTTTAATATTTCCAAATTCCAATTTCTGATTAAGCTTAATTATCAATATAGTTTAGGAGAATCAGAAAATTAAAAGATTTGACTCTTTCAATTAATGATTTAGCATAATATTCAAACTTAATTAAAACGGCAATTTGACTTGTTATTGATAGGATTGTCAAACTATTATGAGTTTGATTTTGAATTTTATAAATTTTACAACTTTTTTTTTTATATTTTTTATACCATTCTTTATTTTAAAAAGTATTTTTTTTTATTTCTAAAATTTTCTGAATTACTATAACAAACATCGAAAATGCTCACCGGCCTGCGGCGGGCGGGGTTAATGCGCCCACGAATGATGTAGCATGCCATGTAGATATATATATTAAATTTTTAATATTTTTTATTAATTATCACTTTCCGACTATGGTTCATTGATTAGGGTATAGTTTAATACTATTCAATAAAAATTAATAATAAAAAATAAATTTAACAAAGAAATGAAATTAATGACGTGACATTGCCACATCAGCCGCGGGCACATTAAGATGTGCCCGCCGCGGGCGGTGGAGCATTGCTGTAACAAACATATGGCACAGATCATGGGCTTAAATGACCTATATTAGTCATGCAAGTTAATTGAATACATAAATGTATGAATTTTATTACCAGATAAGATGTGCATTTAGTGAACTTCGGACTATTAATATTTAGTCCAACAAATGACAAATAATTGATTGATTATATTAAATTGCATACATGCATTTATCATTAACGTCAAACATAATTAGAACATTAATTCAGAAGTTTAGAATAATGTGGATGAAAATACTAAAAATATGATGTCAGAATAAAAGTCCTCATGGGCAAACAAGCCCTTATACCAAGCTACAAAAAGTTCAATAAGACTTCGACAGTACAAAAATATTTATACACAAGCTCAGGCTTCAGACCACAAAAATTTAATGTCAGCAAAAATATCTAAAGAAGAGTACCCATAGACAAGGGTCCAAAACTTTACTTGTATATGAGGGCATCCCGACCTGGCCCGACGCCAATGTAGTGAATGGGTACGCCGGTGAGCTCTTCTATCCTCTCTACGTAGTTACGAGCAGCCTTTGGCAACTGAGAGTACTCTCTGATTGAAGAAATATCAACCTGCCACCCGGGCATAACCTCATATTCGACCTAGGGGCAGAGACAGAGAACCGCAGAGAGGAGATTAACAACTCAGAAAGTGAAATACAAACCTTGAAGTGCATGGCATGTGTGTAGATGCGTGACTTATTTTAAAGAGAGCAAGATTATTACTTAACTTTCAGGTCCTAATTTACGAAAAGAGAGCAACGGATACGTTAGTAGAATATAGATCAGAGCTTACTTGGATCTGCTCCAGAAGACTAAGGTCTGCAGGGAATGAATGGACTGGTGTGCCATCACTTAGCTTGTAAGCAACACCCAACTGAATCTCGGGTAGATCAGACAATACATCGAGTTTGGTGAGGTTCAGAGATGAAAGTCCATTTATCTGAGAACAGAATCTCAGTGCAACTATGTCCAGCCATCCACAACGACGAGGGCGACCAGTAGTAGTGCCAAACTCTTGCCCAGCAAATCTAAGTAGATCGCCACCTTTACCCAATATTTCTGTTGGGAAAGGACCTGAACCAACTCGTGTAGTATAAGCTTTGACCTGCATCATCATCAAAATTTATATAAAAAATATCCGGAAAGCATTTGTAGTTGCATGATGCAATTTTAGAAACCAACCACAAACAAGATTATTTTTCTTCTTTGCACAAGATTTTTTTGTTCTTTTTTCAGATATGATATGTTAAACAAGCAATACTATTACAATCACTTTACAGTCAACTATGAAGGAGGAAATGTTTCACACTTACCACACCTATAAGATCACCAAGGACTCTAGGAGCAATACCAAGACCAGTGCAGATTCCTCCAGCTGACGGGCTAGAAGAAGTTACAAAAGGGTAAGTTCCAAAATCAACATCTAGCATGGTTGCCTGACCACCTTCAACCAAAATCTTCTTATTCCGAGATATAGCATCATTCATGAAATGCACAGTATCAGTAATGAAGGGTTCCAACCTCTCAGCGAACCTCTTATACTGTTCAACTTCTTCCCTGAGCATGTCAGGGGTATAATTAAAACCTTTGAATCTTGCAGCGGCATCAGATAATAAAACATCAAGCTTCTGAGGAAAAGTATCCATATGCCTCAAGTCACTTACTCTTAAACCATTCCGGATAACCTTGCTTGAATAGCAAGGGCCAATACCCCTCCTGGTGGTGCCTATAAATGACTTAGCAAGTTCAGCTTCCCTTAGCCTGTCCACGGCTTGATGAAAATCAAATAATAAGTGGGCCCGGTCAGATACACGTATTCTTCCTTCGCAAGAGACTCCATTGGATTCAAGCCCATCAATTTCCTTAAAGAATCCTGGGAGATGGACCACAACTCCATTACCAATTACACAGGTAGTTTCTTCATTAAGAATGCCCGAGGGAACAAGGTGCAGTGCAAACTTTTTGCCCTCTGAATTGTAAATTGTGTGACCAGCATTAGCTCCACCCTAACAGTATATGGTCTTGGAGATTTCAGAATAAGCAGGTCAAAAATTGAAAACTGCAATTTTGTTTCATGCGACTCAAACACTGTAAATTTAGAATAAAAGTACACCAACATGCTATTTCTGAAAAAAGTGAAAAATTTTAACTCTGAATGTATCCGCATTACATGCTCAGTATATGCATTTAATCAGTACGCCAGTCAAGTGTTTGCTCAAAAGCAAATGGTATGATTCACAAAGCAGGTCTATTGAGTAAACTCTAAACCGGAAGCAAAATAGGGGATAAATTTTGCCTACCAACGCCACATAATTAACTTAAGCAACAATTGCCGAACCAACTTATCTCCAAGTAACACTTTTAAAAGCAATTCCAGTGATTTTCCAAGACTATATATCAGTGAGGGGACTGAACTAACAATGGGAAGAACATGTTGACAAATTCTACACAGTCCTCCAAATTCATTTTCAATTATAACGTCGATATGCAAACAATGGCATTTGGTGGCCATAAACAGATGAATAAATAAAGTCATTTCTGCTAAAGCACCAGCCTTTCGCCATAAAACTCATATGTGGATATGATAATATAAACGAGACAAGAAGCACGAAAGAAACAATCGAGTTCCAAAACATAATGAGATAAATCCAAAAGGAGCATTGACTATAATATCACGACAACAGATGATTCGCGAGTTGGGTTTATTTCTTGTTTCCCATTTACATAAAATCAGCTAGAAAAATTACGAAAAGGGTAACGAAGATCCAACCTTAAAAAGGGAATGACATCAGACACACAGACCTGACAACGAGCGACGATGTCGAAGTGCTGAGCGAGAACATCGACGAGCTTCCCTTTACCCTCATCCCCCCACTGACATCCAAGCACGCCAGACACTTGACTCAGATCTCCAATTCGCTGCGGGGCCTCAAGAACGGCGGAGCCGCTCTTGGTGGCGGCGGAGCAAATGATAGTCTTCTGCTGCTTGTAGTTGGGAAGCAAGAGCTGGAATTGAGGGTAGGACCCGCCAAGCTTCCCGGAGAGCGTGGCGTTCCACGACCGCGGCGCGGAGGATATGGAGGCGGAGGAGGATAGGTTCATGGCGGCGGATGGCGGCGGAAGTGAGAGATTGTGAGGGTTAAGGAGAGAGCGACAGTCAGTGTGTGAACTGTGAACTGTGAATATATATTTCTATACCATATTCATGCCATCTTATTTATTAACAAAGAAAGATGATTAAAAATCACATCAATTTATGGGCCTTCTCTTCTAAGAAAGTCCAGCAAGAATACATGAAAAGGGCCCCACTTAATAGGCCATTGAAATTATTCTATACATATTTTGTTAATTATTACGTGACCATACCTCATGTATTTAGATAACTAATTTATACTCTTTAATACGAGGACAAACTATTTATGGAGTTGTTTATTATGATTATATGTAGCGTATAAATTATTGTTATTTCATTACTATATCAATTTTACAATTGCCTTGAATTTAACCATATTCTGGATGCAGCAAATTGAAAATCTATACAGTGTTTAAGGTTGTAATTAAGTCAAAGCATAATAAAGAAAATAAATTTACAATAATTAATAGCCTCCTCAAAGATTCCAAGAACATAAATAAATAATCACACTACTCCTATTTCTTGCGGAAGTTTTAAATACTAACTGCCCTAAAAGTGAAAAATTAAATGCTAACACCTCCAACTATATTAAATAAAAGATTGTATTAATTTTACCTAAATTTTTTGAATCCCTAAAAAAATGTAAAAGCTATATAAAGAAAATGGAATGCGCAACAGAAATAAAAATATTTCAGAAAATTACCAGCTCATCATCAGTATCCCCAAATCTCACTTCGAGTTTCGGTTTATGGCGATCCCAGCTGCTATTGTTGTTCTGCCGCTTGGCGTTCTATTCTTCTGTTCTGGCCTCGTGGTTAATATAATTCAGGTGGGTTGGAGTTTCAACTGTTCTTTAGGGTTGGTTGTTTTGAATTTTGTTTCTATTTTTTTAATGTTTTTTTTTTTGAGTTAAAGAGGGCCGATTCAAGTTGGGGTGTTGTGGGATTCTGGGGCTGAATATTTTTTTTGTAATCTTGCTTTTTTTCATAATTGATGATTCTAAGTTGGAAGAGTTGGTTTCTTTTTGTGTATGTTTAGCTGGTTGTTATTGCCTTTTGCGTTATTGTTTCTTCTACTGTGGACTAAGCTGAACAAATTTATGTGCGTCATTCTGTGTTGTTTCTCATGTAATTATTTTGGGGGTCTGTGTTTTCCAGGCAGTGTGCTATGTGCTAATAAGGCCTCTGTCGAAGAACGCGTATAGGAGGATAAACAGGCAGGTTGCAGAACTCCTATGGCTTGAGCTCGTGTGGCTGATCGATTGGTGGGCTGGTCTCAAGGTGAAATTTCCTGTGTAGAATAACTCTGTAATCCACTAGTTATTGTTATAAAAGCTAGTTTGTTTAGCTGGATTTTAATCTCTTGAGTTGGATTTAATCTCCAACAAAGTTTGAAGTTGCTAGTTTATTTAGCTGGGAATATTTTATGGGTGTTTGCTTGATATAAAAGCTAACAAGTGGTGAAATAAGTTCATAGAAGGGCTTAAATCCTGTTCTGACCAATGATAAATTTCTTGACTGTAACAAGTTAAAAATAGATCAACCTTTGTAGGGTTTTAGCTGTTCACAACTTCACATGCCTACATGTACTTGATTCAAATTGAAGTGTCATGCTTGGAAACTCTATTTCATCAAGCATGTTATGTTGTTCTAGAGGTCTGAGTTAAAAAGGTATTTTAGAAACGATGATACATTTTTAATCCTTTTAAGGGAAGCTTTTCCTGCTTTTGATGAGTGTTCTATACCCTTTAGATTCTGCTTACTTCATACAACCCACACGAACCTCAAAGCCCTATTAGCTTGCTTGTGCAGGAATACATATTGTTTAAGCTGTTTATTTTATTCGAACTTCCTGTTTGCCTCATGTTGCTTTGGTGATTTTGCTGCAGATTGAATTGTACACTGATTCTGAAACCTTCAATTTCATGGGTAAGCCCACTTACTTCTCCGTAGAGTCTAGTTTACCTTTTTTTCTGGAACCTTTATTCCTCGAGTATCTCATGCTATGTTGTATTGATAATTTTCAGGTAAAGAACATGCACTTGTCATATGTAACCACAGGAGTGACATTGACTGGCTTGTTGGATGGGTTTTGGCTCAGGTTTGCCACCTTCCTGCTGATGCTCAATGATTATAGCCAGGCATCAGCCTTTCCATTATGGGTCAATTTACTCATGTTTGATCCTACCTAGCTCTCTGTTGTCACCTTTATGAGAAAGCTAACACTAACTAAGTTTTTGGATATCTTGTGCAGCGTTCAGGTTGCCTTGGTAGCACTTTGGCTGTTATGAAGAAATCATCTAAGCTCCTTCCTGTAAGTGTCTATTGATAACCTTGTTTTGATCCTATAGCTTTCCCTTTAGTTTAATATTAAGTTGTAACGATTCTATACAGTTAAGTATTATGTTCCCTTGACGTGAATTTAGCATATGATGTACCTTATATATTAGTACTTGAGTATCAAATTGAATAATCATGCAGAACAGAAAATTGTCTCTTAAGATGAAGTCATTAAGTTATGTTAAAAAATTATTTTGTTCTTTCCGACCCTTTGTTTGTGGCAAAAGTTTCTGTAAATTTATTCATTATTGTCATGATGCTCTTAACAAGTGTAGGCAGTCAAATATGGTCAAAAGCATTTTCCGTGCTGCGTCTGTTATTTTGTTCTAGTTTACTGCTCCTTGCCTTTTCCTTATTCTACCTTTTCTTTGGACCACGCAACAAGACATACCCAAGAAATACAATGTATTTTCTATCCGAGCAGGTCATAGGATGGTCTATGTGGTTCTCTGAATATCTATTTCTTGAAAGAAGCTGGGCAAAGGATGAAAACACATTAAAGGTATTGTTATATAATTAAGTATTTTGCTGCTAGTTCCTGATCGTGTATAGTCCATTTTTACATTTCCCTCAAGTGTGCGTTGTTTCTACCTTACTTGATGGTCTAATTGAAGATAGTCAAAATTTGATGCAGTCAGGACTTCAACGGCTAAAAGATTTCCCCCTGCCATTTTGGTTGGCACTCTTTGTCGAAGGAACTCGCTTCACCCAGGCAAAACTTTTAGCTGCTCAAGAATATGCATCCTCAACAGGGCTTCCAGTTCCAAGAAATGTGTTGATTCCTCGAACTAAGGTTCCAAGTTGATCTCCTTCTAGGATATATAACACTTTTTCTTGCAATGCTTAAGCTTATGTCTTTTCAATGTTTTTCGAGTATGATGTGTTGTGGGTAGCTCTTCTATACCAAGTAATTTTTTGGAATGTTGGAGAAAGGGACTGGGGTTAGACAAAAACATAAGCTTATTTTGAAATGTATATTGTGCAGTTGATCAAACTTGAGTTTTGACATTTTATGATATTATTGCTATGTCATGCTGCATTCTAATATGTTCAGCTTTGCTTACCTGTTTGCCTTTTATCAGGGTTTTGTAACAGCAGTAAGTCATATGCGTTCATTTGTTCCGGCCATATATGATGTAACAGTTGCTATTCCGAAAGCATCTCCTCAACCGACCATGCTCAGACTTTTTAAAGGACAGTCTTCTGTGGTAAGCACACCAAATTTATTACTCAAGTGATGTGTGGTTTGGTAACGTTGGTTATATTTTGTGGTCTTATGTGATTTGTGCAACTCGATTCTCCACTATGTGGTGTATTAGCACCTCAATTCCATATGAAAACTAACTCAACATTGTTGTGGTGCAAGTGCAACAACGGAGTTTCAGTAATTACAGAATATGTAGCTGAGTAATTCTGTACCATTTAATTTTAATGTTAATTTGGTATTGAAAGGTACATGTACACCTCAAGCGACATTTGATGAAGGATTTGCCAGAAACAGAAGAAGCAGTTGCTCAATGGTGTAAAGATGCTTTTGTAGAAAAGGTGCTTCGCCTCTTTAATTTTCTTTCTATATATTTGACCTCATGGAGAAAATCCTAACTCATATGTTATTTCTTGACTTGACCTCTTACTAGAAATCCGTTGATCAACCTTCTTCTTGTCTGATTCTCTACAGGATAAGTTACTGGACAAACATATAGCTGAGGGTTCATTTGGTGAAAGACGGCTAGACACAGGGCGTCCAGTGAAGTCCCTTTTGGTAATTCTTGGGCCAATTTTCTTTCTTTTCTTCTCCTATCTCTCTCTCTCTCCCAAATATAACACAACTCTTGCAATTGCAGGTGGTCTGTTCTTGGGCCATATTGCTCATTTTGGGGGCATGGAAAGTTTTCCAGCGGTCCTCAATCTTCTCTTCATGGAAAGGCATCACCTTTTCAGCGATTTGTTTAGCAGTTGTGACAATCCTCATGCAAATCTTGATTCAGTTTTCGAGAGCTGAGAAGTCGACCCCTGCCAGAGTCGTGCCGGCAAGTGGGGGAGAAGACTCAACTAGAGCAGTCAAACAGCAGTGAGTGAGTGCAAAGCTTGTTTTTCGTCGTGATCCAGTTATCTGGCTGAGTGTAATTCTGTAATTGTTGACACGCGTGTTCTTGAATTCTTTATATGGCTGTCATGATTTGAGGGAAAACTTGGCTTGAATTCATTGTTGTTGATTCAACTGTGATGGGGATATTGAGGCAAAATTTTGTGGTGAAAGAGGAGGGATTTTTGTTTTGCCTAATTATTATATCTTCTTCTCTAAAACTTTACTTGAAGCTTTTCTTATGCGCATTCCTCTTCTCTTTCTGTGGATTTTTAGTGTGCAACAAAATTGATCAAAGTATTCAAAACAAGAAAAGAAACAGCACGTATTTATCCTGATGAAGAAGGCTTGCTAATTTAAGTAATAGAGTTTGTTCCTTACTCTATAAATACTTATTTAATTATGAAAGCAATTAAATAAAACTTATGGGTTTTCTTATAAAAATGGAATTGATTATTAATCTTCTGCACTGGAATAAGTAATTGTTTTTTTCAAATATGCATACAAATTGACTACTTAAATATTTCTTGAAATAATAAGCTCTGTTTTATGTTGTTAATTTATTTACTTAACAAAAAGTTGAATGTCTTGCTATGTGAAGTGATGAGGCGCTATTTTATTCACAACAATTATTGTGACCACACGATAAATCCCAAAACTACTGGGGCGATTTGCAATTATAATAAAATAAACGATGAGCTTCTGAATTTACAAGTATGTCCCTCCATATAATATACATACTGACATAGGGCATATATTATATATATAGCTAGCTCCTCGCCATTACTGGATTTCTCGACTGTGATTTGATTTCTGCCCTAAGCCCTAATTTAGAGAACGTATTACCAGTCAATATCTTTTGCGGGATCCTTTGGGTTTTAGCTGCATTTGATTGGAGTATCGCGTGAAAGAAAATTGCTACTGTTATTTTAGTCGAGAAATCGGGGAATAGTAAAAGAGAATGAGTCGGAGCTTAGGGATTCCGGTGAAGCTGCTGCACGAGGCGTCAGGGCATGTGGTGACGGTGGAGCTGAAAAGTGGCGAACTCTACAGGGGAAGCATGATCGAGTGCGAGGACAACTGGAATTGCCAACTAGAAAACATTACTTACACTGCCAAGGTATATAAGCTCACTCGCAATTCCTCAATTTCTTCTTTTTTTCTCTCTGTGAATTTTGTAGATTTCCCCTTTCGTTTGATGTCTTCTGGGTTTTAATTGCTGTGTTTGTGACGTGCTTGTTAAACCCTAAATATATGATAAACCCTAGCATAGAACTGAAAAGTGGCAGTTCCGTATTTTCGGTGAAGTTTGTTTCTTTCTCTTTTACCTAAGAAATTTGAAGTGACTAGTTTGTCAATGTGAGCCTTACCTTAAGGCTTCAGTATTATCTTGAGAAAGTTGCGATTGTCGCTGAGCCGAATATAGAAGTGATTATGTTCGGATATCAAAACAAGGACGATTGCATATACCCTCTGGTTTGGCCAATTTGGCCTGATAGCAGAAAAATCGATATGCTTTAAAAACCTTAGAAAATTTCACAAATGCACCACATAATTCACTCTTGAGATCTAAACTCTTTCTTACATATTCATCTCAAATGGAGCAACGTGTAAGGTTCCAAGAGTTACTAGTTATTCTATCGGTGTAATTATCTCTATCGGAATTTGTGGATTACTTTACTTTTGTATTTGCAGTTATTCTGACTAGACTCAGTTCACTTATTTCTAATTGCCCTTTATTAACCTATTGCAGGATGGAAAGGTCTCACAACTCGAGCATGTTTTCATTAGAGGCAGCAAAGTCAGGTACTTATTCAATTTCCTGATATGAGTTGTACTTGTGTTGTATAAGTTGGAATATGACTGATTTTGGATCGTTACAGGTTCATGGTTATCCCAGATATGCTTAAGAATGCTCCCATGTTCAAGCGGTTGGAATCTAGAATTAAGGTACCTATATCTACTGCTCCCCAGCTTGTTTCTTTGTGTGGGATCTTTTCTTGACGTCCCTGATTGTCATTTACTTTCTATTTATGAAGGGTAAGGGTTCATCACTTGGAGTGGGACGTGGACGTGCTGTTGCAATGCGAGCTAGAGTATGTACTTTCTCTTATATTTGTTAATGACAATTGATGTCTGAAAGTTGTTTCATGCTTGCGGACAATCTAATTTGCTCATGATATATTTCCCACTAAAAAACAGGAAAGGGCACATAATTGCCCTTCATTGTTGAATTGTAAACTAAATTTGTCAATAATTCCGGAATGGGATCCCCTGAATCTTGAATTTTGCGTTGTCAGGCTCAGGCTGCTGGCCGAGGAGCTCCTCCAGGTAGAGGGTCTGCACCTCCAGTGCGGAGGTGATCATAATGAGAGTAATCAGTGTTCACTGCCACTTTGTGAAGTGGGCATATCCGTTGTTGTCACCCTTGAGCTATACTTAGTCATTGGCTCCTGCTTTCACGCGTCTGAATGAGAACTTACGGCTGAGATAGTGGGAATTGACTTGTTCTTCAAATTACTATAACTTCGGTTCTGTAGTAATGTTTGGATTGCTGGAATGTGCAGTTTATGGCTTTCTTTTACAACCTTAAATTTCGTTATGTCGAATCTTTAACTGAATTTTTACATATTGAACTTGTGTTAATATGCATCCAAAAGAGATTTGGATTGGATCGATCATTTAACAAGAGATGGATTATTCCCAACTATTTAACCGAGCTTTGACTTGTTCTGCAAAAATGTTACTACTATTCAACATTTTTGAGTGTGCGTGTGCATATTGAATTTGAAGGTATTGATATTTTTGAAAGAAGCGGCAAATCCACAACGCGCTACAGCAATAGGCATATATTCAATCGAAGTAATGCCACATGGCCACCGGACTAATCATCCCAAAAAGAAAGTCTATAATACAAATGCCATAAGCTAAACCCCAAGAAAAGAAATTCAGATAGTGACCGACACCAAACACTACTTGTGGTATTCACAAACTGCAAGCTGAGAGGCAATTAGAATAACTCCCACCACTGCACAGCCAAGTAAAGCAAGTGCATACACTGATCAAATCTCATACCGTGTATGCAAATGTTAAATTGAGGTCGCAAGAAGCAGCTGCAAAGTTTCAATGTGAAATGAGTTATGGTCGTTCCATATTGACTACGAAGGTTCGGTCCCGTCGTGAAGAGCACAGCACACAGTTGCCTTTTGATGTCCTCTATACACTTTGATTTCCTCGCCGGTGGCTGTGGACCACAATCTTGCAGTTGAATCTGATGAAGCTGCAATCCAGGGTGCTCCAAGTGTTCAAAAAATGCAGTTGTCTATATTTCTTTTAATCCATAAACAAGATTTGCGAAAGAAGTTCAAGGGGGTGCATACTTTGCACGACATAGTAGAGTGATAATACACACAATCGAGTATTTGAAGGATTACATGATCAAACAAGTTCAATATTATTCAATTCATTAAAGTGTGTGTTACCCCCTATGTCAATTTATCTCTCAATGCTATCACGAACAAGATATGGTGAAGAAGTTTAAATGTCAAACACAATAAGATCAAGGGAGATCTGATTTTGCCTTTGGACAAGTCTAGCCTCAAGCACTCTGTATGATTCTACCATACTATTAAACTTGGATTTTTGGTAAAATTTTCAATACCTGTGATTAGGAAAGCACCATCAACTGAGAAAACGCAGTCCCAGACCCAGCGCTGATGACCTAAAAATTGATGTTATACATATAAGATTTTGATATAAAAGCCTACTGAAAAGTATATGTGCAATTCAAAGGAGGCAAGTACAAATAGCATCCTATTTGACCGTTAAAATGACATACCTACTAGTGTTTTTTCCAACGTAAAACCATCCACGTTCCATATTTTAACAGTATTGTCTGAAGATGCAGTAGCCAGATACCTGAAAACGACCATTTTCAACAAGTTTATTCATATCAGTAGCCAAATGAGCCCAAAAAAAGGACAATGTTAAATTTTCGAAATATATAGTTAGATCCAGACCTATTAGGCTCACACAGCTCAGGGGAAAGTAGGCATTTGAGTATATATTGATCATGAGCTTGAAGTTTATGAAGTGGCTCGAAGTTGGTCATAGTCTGCACAGGAAGTAGACTATATGAATATTTCATTATCAATAATTGATGCTGAAGTCGAACAGGCAAATAAATTCATGTATGATTCACCTGTGTTCCTCTCATTAAACGCCATACATAGCATGTCCCCTGGTTATTTGCTGCAACCACTAAGCTTCCATCCCACATTACAGTCAGGGATCGTACTGCTGTATCGACTTCTGGTACCTAAATTGAAAATTTTCCAACTTTTAAATTATCATCCAACTTTGCTAAAGAGAAGTGTGGCAAAAGATATTACTAGACGAAAGCAAGCTACTTACCAACTCACAACTGCAAGAATTTGCTGTTAAATCCCAGACACGAATATTACCATTTTGGTCCCCGGAGATCAGTTCAGTCTGCACATAAAATCTTATAAACATGGGAGCATGGAAAGAGCAAGCTTTGAATCAATAAGTGCAGACTCTAAAAAAGTAAATGTTGTTACTTAGATTACCACTTTTTCACCAATACATAGAATAATAAACTTTTCAGGAGAGAGAGTAGCATAAAAAAGGACAACGAGACTCATCTCACCTGATTTGGGTGCAAAACTACAGTGTTAACTGCTGCACGACTTTCATATTCCCTCTGGCAACCTGGCGCCCTATATCCATCCAAAGCAAAAGTTCATCCACAACAACATTACATGTCACTTTAAGAAACAAACTATGCAGGAGTTCTCACTTTCACCAGGACCAATGTGTACCTTATATCCCAAATCTTCACAGTGCCATCTTCTGATCCCGAATACATCCATTTTCCATCGCATTGAAATCCAACAGCCATTACATTATTAGTGTGTGAATCATAGCTCATCACCTGACAGTTAAAGCAGTTGTTTTAGCATTACACTGGAGATATCTACTTATAAAGTTTAAGCTCTCTTAGAGGAAAGACAGAGCAGTGAGTAATTTGCATAAATAAAAAGGGGAGAAACATACTGGCTGAGGGCTATTTGAATTGACATCAAACAGTCGAATATGAGGATTCCCGGCTGCAGCCAGGTAGTGCTTATCTGGTGTAATCTCAAGCCGGTTCACTTGCTGCAAAGGGGAAACAAATACATCAAATTATTGGAAAATTCTTAAAACCCTTCATACCTCAATGGGGTACTTATATACTGCACAAACTTGGATTAGAAAAAGATAAAGTAATCATCAAATATTTTATCCCTAGAATTTTGAAGCATAACATATAACGTTTTAAAGTAACTCAGATCAACGTTCCCCAATTTAAGAATATTTGAATTTATCACCTTCATCGAATCTAACTTTTTTCACCAAATCCTAAGATCAAACAATCTATGAAAATTCTCAAACAGGTCTATAAACTGCTCTCTGATTAAAAAACTCTCATACTTCTCTAGAATTTGGCAGCATAACTTACACATTCTAAAGCAACTATATAAAAATTACCCAATTCAAGAATCTTATAAATTTCCACCTCCAACAAGCTAACTCTTTTTAAGTCAAACCAGAAGCTACACATGATCATACATTCACATGCTCAAATATGTGCAAGTGGATAACGAAAACGATTAAATTTCAAAACTTTAATGGCGTACAGATTCTGGGTACTGGATTGTGCGATAGCAGCGCCCACTTTTCGCCTCCCAGAAACGAATTGTGTGATCATAGCTTGCAGTAGCCAAAACAACTGATGGTTGTTGACTCATCTTTAATCTCTTCCTTTTTCCTTCTTAAATGGAACACACCAAAGACAGTATTAGTCCATCTTCACGAACCAAGGATTATAGTCAAGATTTCCAATAAAAGGCGAGAACGGTTGAAGTCATAAAAATACATATCTTTCTAGCAACATTTTAATGGGAAATCATCCCTGAAAGTTCATCAATCCATCAACATACAACCATACGTAGATATGAATATTAAACAGGAAAATGGATGATCCTAGTGAAACATAATAGCTATAAGAAAATAAAGGGTCAATGGAATCTGTCCCGAATATTGAATAGGAAGAAACGAATTTACTTTTTCTATTACCTGAGGAATTAGTTGAAGCAGCAGTCAAACCAACCTCAATGAGCGTCAGTTAATGGCATTAATTCGCATTTCTCTTCTCTTTTCCGCTACCCTCCGACCTCTTTAGCATTCGCAGAGACTGTCTTAGAGTTCCCCTTTCTCTTGTGTGTGTTTTGGTGGCTTTAAGCCTTTAAAGACATTTTTTATTTTAAATTTAAAGAAATTTTGTTTTTAGGTATTAATTTTTTTAAATCCATATTTTATAGTCCAATATTTAAAACTTGTTGACAGTTCCCTCAAAGAAAAAAATATATATTCACAATTGTTAATTATCATTAAATGTTTATAAATTATCCATTTACCCCTACAAATTATAATTATTCTAGATTTGATAACATTTTGTATAATTGATGTGGAATAAATGCAAGTCTTTTATGCAATTTATTAATTATGTGGAATACTCGCTCCGTTTTTTATAAGTGTCTTATTTTGATATATTTTTTATTTTCTAACAAGTGTTTCATTTCAAAAATCTAGACAAAAATATATCATTTTTTTCATTTTACTCTTATTTAATATTTTTATAATATGAATATAAAGTGTATGAATGCATTTATAAAAGTGTGAATATAATAAATTGATGAGGTTATATAAGTAAATGTAATACTTCATTGGTATGGTACGCGCTAAATAAAATTTGGAACTTGATCACTTCAAGGTAGTGATAGAAACAAGGTTAGGAACTCAGGATTAAGGATTAAGGATTAAGACATATGTAGTTTGGGCTTTTATGCAAATTCATTCCCATGAATAGATTATGAATTGTTAGTGTCCATTGATTTAGTTAAATCTGGAATTGTGAATTTGTTACCTACCTCCCTTGATCAAGTAGTAAATTTCAGAAGCAAAGTAAAACGTAAATGAAATCCTCAAAAACCAAAGAGAACATCACTCTTTTGGGCAAAGTAATTACACATACAAGCCCAGGAAAAGAAAAGAAGGATAGTAAAGAAAGGATCACAACTCCTCCTCCTTAGCTAAATTATGAGCATTCATTAGGCTCTTTGTCAGCCATATTGCTGTTTCCCTTGAAGATACAGGCTCTTCTCCAAAGGGCTCGAGCACACCAGAGAGCTCATCAAATTTATCTTGCTTGAGTAAGCGCGCGCATAGCTCAAGCAACGACTCTAAAGCATCAGCTTTATGTGGCACCATAACTTCATCCTCATCCTTAGTTGCACTTGTTGGACCTAGCAAAGGTGTGTCTTCCTTCTCAGCTTTCTCCGTGTTGGTTGAGGACTCCTCTCCCTTCATCTCCACCGCATCAGTAGTTAAATTTGTTGGAGTTTCGACTGCTGCAGCGCTGATTTCATCCCCAGTCGAGCAGCTTCTTGGCTCTGCAACGACGTCCGAGAGTACAGTTTCTTCTGTTGATGGCATGTTCTCAGCTAGGGGCACAGCTTCTTCGCTACAAACTGTGATGGAATTTGCTATCTTTTCACTTTCATGATCTTGATCATCTAGTTCTGCAGACTTCTTGTGTGAATGCTCTCCTTGCTCGTGTGAACGAGCTTCACTTGATGGGATTTGGAGATCATCTGTGATAGTGATGCTCCCTTTCAACCATGAAGAATCAAGATTGTCAGTAGTCTCACAACTCGCGTCCCTGCTCTTGAAATCTTCACTGCCATGAGAGATCTTCCCCGAATAGCTCGTGGGGTCAACTCTCTTTGTCTCGAGTTTGTATTCCACCAACGCATCACCATCCGATAGATAAGGAATATCTGCATTTTCATCAAATAATGGGAGCAGTTCCCTCTGTTTCAGCTTCAACTCTCTCACCTTGGGATCTTTGCTAGCACCAGAAGAGCTTCTAGGGGTAGAAGATTTCGCCGTTTTCTCCTTATTCTTGCTTGGGGAGGGCGACTTCACCGGGAGAAACACGGACGATGGATTGTGACAACGGAGAAGGAATGGCTGCAAATGAGGGTGTCTCAACAGCTCTGCAGCCTAAGATGAGCAAATAAACAAGGAATTATGGATCGTGATGCTTCAAACATTGAAAAACAAGGTGAAGACGAGCATGAGATACCGTTGGCCTGTGCTCGGGACTCTTCCTCAGCATGCTCTTGATAATCTGCTTTCTGAGATGACAAATAGAATCCTTACAAGTCGTTTCTACCTTTGATATTTGTGTGACAAACTAGATATAGTTATTACATTGGAGAACTTACAGAGTGGAAGAGTAAATGATAGGAAGAGGAGAAATCAAAGATCTGTTTATCTTGTTGATAAGTCCAGCCATATCCTATCATTCATTTCATTCTAATATCAGCAACAAAATCTCATGGTTGAGTATCCAAATAAAAGACCAACTTACAGTAGCTTTAAATGCTTGGTGATGTGCCGCAATCTCAAACATACAACAACCTATGAACAGCAAGAATGTCACCCATCATTGAACGAGCTAAGAGCCTAAGTTGACATATAAAATCTTGATGAAATTCATTACCGAGTGACCATATGTCTGATTTATAACCATATGGGATATCTGCAAGAAGCTCCGGGCACATGTAGTTCGGTGTCCCGACAACCTATATAAACTCAAACACATCATCCACAAATCTAAAATACTTAACAACATCGATATAATGTACTATATGGGAGCATTAGGAGAAGAACATTGAATAGTGTAAGCCTGTGAGGTAATCAAGACTGATCATCTTTTGCATTAGCTCTTATCTAAGATCCATTGCATCTTACTAGAAACATATTCTCAAATATTAACCATACACGTGTAATTATTCATACCGAAGAAGCAAGGCCTTCCCCGTTAATAAGTTTTGCGAATCCAAAATCACCTATAAATCAGAACAGTGAGCAAATCTTTTCAGTAATTATACCAATTCTTGTAAATCCAAGTTACTTGAAGAAACAACTTGCTTTCACTTTCTTACCAACACGGATATCAAGTTCCTTTGTGAGAAATATGTTGGATAACTGCAAATGAAAGATCAAGAATCAAGTTACAAGATGTCTGTCTCTCTTGTTTTTCCCTTTTTGGACTTGATGTTGAATATAGAGCAAACCTTGAGATCCCTATGAAGGACGCGATTGGAATGCAGATAATCGATAGCTAATAACAACTGAGTCAGCCATTTGCAAACTATCTGCAACAAAAACAGAGCAATGGCAATAGTTAGGGTGAGTTAGCAACTAAGAGGACAACTAGGAATTTCTTTAAAGTTCACCTCCTCGGGGAAATATGATCCGTTTGCCCTCCTTATAGTCTCATACCTGTATAGTTTACATAAATTAGTACAAGAACACAGAATTGAGAGAGTTGAAGTTCGGATGGTCCACTTACATGTCTCCACCTTCACAGTAGTTTGTCAAGATGCAAATACAACTTCCCTACACAACAGATCGCACGAAGCGGCCTCGTTAGAATCATCTTCAAGAAAGCAGAACCAAATACTATGATTCTTGAGGTAGCTTTCGACTAGAAGAAAAGAGCAAGAATCTATTAGTACCTTCTCCACCCAAGCATCCTTATATTCAACTATATACGGATGTTGTAACTTTGAGATTAAGCTCATCTGCAGTGGAACAAGCAAGCAGCAAAAACTTAAGGGAGAACAAAGCTGCAGCCATAGATCATTCTCCTCCCACAAATTTAGTCGATAAATAGCAAACGCTAGAGAGAGAATTACACTATATACAAATTTAAGCAATCCTAGGCAAAGTGCAGTTCATCTCATGCAAAACTAGAGAAAGAAGTATGTTTTGTGAAAACCTCTTGGTGAGCCGTTCGCTTGAACTTCTTCTCCGTCTGTTTCGAAAGGCGAATTTTCTTTAACACGTACCTAAAGGAGATTTGTGCAAAAAAAGAGCAGAAGTTATAGAAAATCCAAGAACAGCTTCTTCCCCTAGATTTAAGCTGTTTCTAATTCAGTTTTCTTACAGTGTCGGCAAAATAGTTGCATTCTCCAATAGGGTCATTAGCCCAGACAAACATGCTTACCATCTCTCTCTCATACACATACACACACACAAACACAGGGACAAAATCAAGACTACTAAATCAGAAGCTACAAATTAAGCTATGACGCAGTATGCATGCACAACACAGCACAGCCACTAAAAGAAGCTGTAAAACAGAAAGTCTTACTTCTTGTTCTCAGTTTTGTGAAGCAAAAGAAATGCAGCTCCAAAAGAACCTCCTCCAATCTGCTCGATTACTTCATAATCTTCCATTTTGGACTTGGAGTCCAGGTTTTCCAGCTCCATCAACCCCTTCAATCCCAACATTTTTCACATGGGTCAGTTCGTTTTCAACTAAAGCTCAAATCTTTCACCAAAATCAACCTGTCACGTACTCACCCTGCTTCAATTCGAGCACAAACTTGAGATTTCAAGCTTCGATATCCGAAAAGAGACCCAAGAAAAACAGAAATGGTAGGTAACTTCACGACAGCTCCAAGCTGAAAAATCCTTCAAAGTCGAGTTCTTGAATCTGATACAAGTAATTATAACGCAATGGCAAAACGAAGGTGTAAAGTTACGAGATACAATTATGGCACAACGCTGCAAGACACAGATATAGTGTGTTTCAGTGTTTGTGGGGTAGGGGTGGGGGTAGGGGGCGGGCGAGTTTGGTGTTTGGTCAGAGCAAGAAGAAGCAGTGAATCACCAAAGCAGCCAATAGGCACAAATCACCATAACTAGCTTCAGATATTCGAGCTACAAATTTGCTTCTATTCATAAATATTGAGGCAGATTATTACATAAAGTATTTTATAACGTTACAATTAAAGAAACTAAGTGAAATGTATGTCCTAGAGTATAAAAATCTACGTTTTGAAATGAAATTAACTGCATGTTTTAATAGAAAGATGGTGTATTTATTATCTTAAAAAGAATTTATTGCGGCGAGAGTGAATAGATGTAATTAAGGCTGCAGAGACCAAGGACAGAAAGTAACATGACTAATGAAACGTTGAAAACGGTAATGAAAGTTCATCGTTTTACACTAATTATCTTTATTATTTTTAGGAAATCTATGGCGATCTTGATCTTGATTTACAACCCATTTTTAATTTAAATGCCAATAATTGTATTAATGCATTTGATTTGACATTATTTGACTTGGCTATACCATTTTATCACTTTATAAATTCGTGTCCCCCTATTTATAGTATAACTTAATTTTCTATTAAAATAGGGTAGCCTTCATCTAAGTTTCACCTCTATATTACGTGACTTAACTTATATATATATATTATTCAAAATCGGAAAATTTTGTATCGAACCCCATTTAGTAAAAGGTACATTTAATAATATTTACTTGTTATGTAAATATTGATTATACACATTAGAATTAGAATGAGAGGGTGTGACATGAAGATAAATAATTTAAATTTAAAACTATATTTAGTCTATGTACAAGATTCCATTGACGATAAATATACATGAAGTCTATATATAGTTTTTGATTTTTATTATGTTATTTTTTGTGTGGGACACAATTATACTGTGGATTGCCCCTCGAATGTCTGTCGGTAATATAATTATCAAAAAAGATTTCCCCAAATGCATCACAACAAAAAATGAATAACCATGAAATATAAATTTTAAAAAACTTTGTCGGCAGGAAATTAATGGTACCCTTGTTAATTTGTCTAATAATCTTAATTTTGTTTGAATAGAACAAGGAATATCATATCTTCAACAATAAAATAGCTAAAATAATCTTAAACTCCATTTTACATTCCCAAACATCAATAATTTTATAGTACTCAACATTTATTTTGGATATATTTAGTTGAGCATTTTAGATGCATTTGGATCCACTTCTCTATTGCTTGTCAATCATTCCCTCTCGCCACTTATCGATAGATTGATTTGATATTAATAAAATTGTAACAACCACAATGATTTATTATTCAAGATAATTGAATTGATTATGTAACGAAGGCAATAACTATAGTCCATTCATCATGACTGATGCCAAATTTCTCAACCAACTAACAAGCAATTAAAAATGAATGGTTTGTTTACAAAGAAGACTGGATGACAATCTAGTTGTGATAATTAATTGATACGTCCAAATGTCTAACCATTCATCATGATTCATGATTAGACAAATATTTGGTATTTAATGTAGTTAATTATTGTATATATTAAATTATATATCCAATATATGTGTCGGTAATTATCATATTAAATGCTCTACTAATGATTGTCTTTACAAATATTCAATAATGAAATCAGATTATATTAATTTCTTTATTACGAGAAACTAGGAAAGTAGTGGGTTGAAATCTAGACGACCTCGTTATGTAAAAATTTAATAAAATAGTACTCAGTAATATTCATACTAAAAATGAATGAAAATTTATATTTCACTATCCATCTTTATCATTTTTAATAAGGAACAGTAAATAAAGTTGAAAACGTTTCAGCCAAATCAAAATTCATTAGTAAATGGGCCTTTCACTATCCAATATCTCAGAATCGAGTGCCAATTTATAAGTAAGTTACAATTATTAAGGCCCATTGGGCCTATTTTGATGTAAAACGATATTAAAATTTTAACATTGTATGTTGATCATGATTGAATACTTTATAAATAATATTACATAATTTTTACTATAAAAAATACTACATATTTTATGGAAGCACGAGAATCAGTGATAATGTTCAAATTGATAAAAAAGTATCGGAAATTGTTGGGGTAAAAAAATAATGGCAAAATGAGAAAAATAGAGCGATGTTATTATTACATGAGTAAATTGCATCGTCTCTATTCAGAATTACTTGCTGTCATAAAAAATCAGAAAAGGAATCAAATTACTAAAACCTCCTTTTTCTTCATTTCTCTCTCCTCTGTTTCTTTCTTCACCTCTCAAATTACTCTAAATCATCTCTCCGCCTAAGTTTTTTAGATTAAGGTACTATTTATGCTCGTTTTGTTGTTTAATTTCTTACCTACGCAAGGGTTCTTTGTATTTATTTTGAAAATTTAATCTTTTGCCTTCCGCTCCCGTCTCTTTTTTTTCCTTTCTTGTGGGTCAGGAAAAATATAAAAATTTTCTGGCTTGTTTGAATTGAGATCGCCCTTACACCTCTTTGTTTATCATTTCGAAGGTGACTTCCCCTGATTTCGTGGTGGTTCGTATGAATTTGTGTTTTCTTATTTTTGTAAAACTGTGATTTATTAAGTATTTTTATATTGAATAATTGATTTTTGATTTTATTTTTTTAGAGTAAAAGTCAACTATACAGATGTTTCGTTATTTTGTTTCTGGACAATGAATTCCTGGGAATTGTAAAGCTTGATCATTTTTGTAAGTTTTATGATGTAGGAGGGTTTTTTTTAATCTTATTATTATTTATTATTTTTTTTATGTCGAGCTAAGTTAAATGTTGTTATTTCTCGTATATAATTGTATGGTTTGGCATTTGAAATAGAGGGCTTTTGGCAATAGATGATCAATATGGTTTTTGTTCCAAACTTTATTGCTGATGGTTTTTTTGATTTGGTTATGAAAGAGAGATGGTGTTATCATCTACCGAATGATTTGGCTGGCAGTCAGTAGAGTAGTTATATCATATTCAGAATAACTGGGAAACGATCTTTGCATTTTCATCTTATTCGCACTTTAAGTTTTTGCTATTAAATTATTAGATATATGGTATCAAATAAAATCATTTAAACATAATGTGTTTATAGTAAAGGTTAAATATACAAATCTTGAAACATACCAACCTTGAATATTTGAGGTTATGCTCATTGAGGAGCATTCATATGTTGTATCGACATTTCAATGCCATAGAAAAGGGGTTAGTACACTTTGTTTTGATGACTTTTCTTGTGGCTATCGTTGCCCTAATGGAATGTGGTGAATGCTGTTTTTTTTTTTTTTTTTTTTTTTTTTGTAGTCATTCATAGAACATTGTATCTCATTCTATTGCTCATAGTTTCACAACTTCCTGTAATATTATGATATTCTTAAGATTATGAAAATTGGATGTGTTTCTAGTTTTCTGAAATAACATACAATTCTTAGACATAACGCCTTAGTATTTTCATGCACTATATGTGATATGTTTGTTTTGATAATATTTACGTCCTCATCGCCTAGTTTTTTCCTATTGTAGTTACTTGTTAGCTATGCTACAAGACCTTGTTTTTATGGTTTTTGGAAGTACATACTATTTGTGTTACTGCTTAATGCATCAATTTTCAGAAGGTTGTTTACATGTTTTGTTTCTGGAGCTGCTTCTAGGAAGTTCTGAAAATTATAAGGATGTTATCTTTGATGTCATTTGCGGTATCACTAGGCTTAGCTAAGCTGCATGCTATTGTAGATGAAGAGCTTTTTTTCATTTTTGTTGCTTGCCTTGGTATGTATATTGCAGAGAGTTGCATATATGGAATCTTCCAAGGAGGCCAGCTGCCAAGCTCGCGAGGGCCCGATTCTCTGCATCAGCAACTGTGGCTTCTTTGGAAGTGCTGCCACGATGAATATGTGCTCCAAGTGCCATAAGGACATGGTATTGAAACAGCAGCAGGCCAAGTTTGCTGCAGAATCCATTGAGAATATGGTTAATGGAAGTAGCAGCTTGATCACCGATCAGGAAGAGCCTCGTATTCCCAATGCAGTGAATGTGGAAGCCGGTGCAGTTGAACTAAAACTCGACTCTCCTCAGCCAACCCCTGATCTATCGTCAAGCCAGAGCTCGGAGCCGAAGCCCAAGGAGGGACCAAACAGGTGCACTACATGCCGCAAGCGTGTGGGGTTGACAGGATTCAGTTGCAGGTGTGGGAACCTTTTCTGCTCATTGCATCGCTACTCAGACAAACACGAGTGCCCCTTCGACTACCGATCGGCCGCTCAGGATGCAATCGCGAAGGCGAATCCGCTTGTTAAAGCTGATAAGCTCGACAAGATCTAAAAGACTATTGGTTCCTGAGTATGGTATCCACTATCTTTAAATATAGCAATGGTTCGTCCGTCGTTGTCTTGTAAGTCAGTCGATTGCGCGTCTCTCTAGACTTGTGTTGGGTGGTTTTTGTGTGTGGGAAAGAGGGGAAGGGGAAGGGGAAGGGGTGGTCGTGCAGCTTCAATTGGCTAGTAGGCTTACCTTTGGTCTGGTAAAGTGTGTGCAAGTCGTTATTTTGCTGTCTTGTTGAATAACATTTGTTGTGGAATTTGTAATTTGCTCCATCTGTTGCTTCTTCAATTCTCTCATGTTTGTGCTTCCACTTTCTACTGGTTTTTTTCTTCTCTTTCTTTCCTGTTCTATTGTTGCTTATACCATGCAAAATATTATGTTCCGTAAAATGACAGTTCTGCCCCTGTGGTCGAACGGTAAGCAGCAAAGCGATTAATTTGAATAATTAAGGACTTATTAATTTTCATTTAAATGAAATCTGTAAACTTAATTAAATTAAAGTAATTAAAAAAATGTATATTAGACAACGTTTTTATTCAAGTACAAGTACAACTACTGCGGCGCTATCTAAAACAATTGAGTATATGCTTGTCTAAATTCCGGTCAATACAAAATATATAACACACCAGAATCTAATTAATTTCCTCACAACCTTATCAAGTTAAATCGGGCAATAAGTTTAAAAAAGAAATAATGAGATAGTATAGTATAGTATGCAACATTTAATTAATCAATTAATCCTCCCCGATGGCAGAATGGTAATAACAGATTTTGGTTAGGGCATTATGTGTAAATTCCACCGACTCTCTTTCTAATTCCTCACTGACACTGTCGCCTTTTATTTCTGTCTGAATAGAATAAATAAATGGGAATAAAATTAAATCATAATTCAATATCGAGGCCTCTCTCTCTCTACTCTCTACCCCCGCCCCCTCTCTCTCCGCACTTCTCAAATTGCTCCGTTTGTCTCTTAGATTAAGGTATAGTTTACGCTTCTTTGCAGTTTGATTCTTACTTTTTCTCAATCGTATTAGAACTTAGAATCAGTGATCTGCGCAAGGATTTTCTGTTCCTTCAAAAATTGAATCTTTTGCGTCTTCTCCCTTCTTTTCTATTGCTTTTCTTGTGGGCCAGGTAAAATTTTTCTAAGCTGAGATCGCCCTAACGCATCTTTGTTTATTAATCGAAGGTGAAATTTTTCTTAGGTTTTCGTTAAGAATTAGCTACGTAGCTAGATTATTCTCATGAACCCGCGTTTGATTCGGAAAGTTTGGTTTTTTATCGTATGATTTGGGTTTTTGATGTCTTTTAGGTTAAGTGTAAAGATTAATTTAACTTTATAATAATTGGGTTCGTGATATTTGGCTTTAGGAAATTTTGGCAATTGAAAAGTACATGTTAGAAGGTTGTGATGTTTGAGTTCTTGTTGTGGTGAACCATATCGAGTCTTGTTTTTTCGTATGGAGATGTGTTCCAAGACGGCTTTCCAGAAAAAAAAAGGATGAATTGTGTTTAGTAGTTACATCATTTTAGGAATAAGTTGGAAGGATGTTTGCATTTGCATTTTGTTCTCAATTGTATGATTAGAGATAATGTGGTATTTTCTAAATGATTTGTTACTATTGAGAGCTATACCCAGATGGATGAGGAATTTGTTCTTTTTATGCTCTTGGCTACAAGCTTTAGAAGCTGCTGTTAGGAAGTTCCTAAAATTAGATAGCCGTCTGAAGAACTTGAAAGCTTGAGAAGAAACCAATGGAATTTCACTATGGTGTTGCGAATGCTTGTTTGTTTTCCGTACCTTTTGTCGTATTGATTTAGTTTGCTGTACCAGTATGACCCTTCTCTGTAAAGGCCTACAATCTGACTACTGTTAATGATACAATACATATTAATGAGCTTTTTCTTGGTAATTATAGGAGCTTGCACAAATGGAGTCCTCAAAGGAGACAGGCTACCAATCACGAGAAGGACCAATTCTTTGCATCAACAACTGTGGCTTCTTTGGAAGTGCTGCCACGATGAATATGTGTTCCAAGTGCCATAAGGATATGGTACTGAAACAGCAGCAGGCCAAGTTTGCAGCTGATTCAATTGAGAACATGGTCAATGGCAGCAGCAACTTGAGCACCAATCAGAAAGACACAATCCATGTAGATGCAGTGAACGTGGGACCCAGTGCAGTCGAATTAAAAGTCAATTCTCCTCCAATGACTGCTGATCTTGTGTTGAAAGAGAGCTTGGAGCCAAAGCAGAAGGAGAGACCTAACAGGTGCACCACTTGCCAGAAGCGTGTGGGCTTGACCGGATTCAGTTGTAGGTGTGGGAACCTTTTCTGCTCCATTCATCGCTACTCAGACAAACATGGGTGCCCGTTCGACTACCGGTTGGCCGCCCAGGACGCGATAGCAAAGGCAAATCCGCTTGTTAAAGCTGACAAGCTTGACAAGATCTGAAAGGTAAATGTGGTCAAGTGCGTTGCTTCTCTATCTTTATCTATCGATGGTTCGTAGTGTAAGTCTGGCCGATTGTGCGTTCTCTATACTTGTGTTGGATGTAGTAGGGTGAAAGAAGGGAAGGGGGGAAGGAAAGAGGAGGGGGGAATTGTGATTTATTATGTGGAACTCTGGAGTCCTGTTTCAATTGGCTAGGGTTACTTTTGTTTGGTGCAGTGCGTGCAAGTTGTTATGTTGAATAACTTATTGTGGAATTTATGATATCTTTTCCTATTTCTATTGTGTTGTTGCGACAGTGATGCTTGCAAAATTTCCACGCCTTGCATGGAAGGGTTCTTGAAAGCATCAAGTTAGTGAGAATGCAGCAGCCCTAATCAAGGCTGTTTACACATTTACATCGAAATAAAGACCAACATTCATTGTAGTTCATCGAAATAAGAACCGGAGAATAGTGATAATGCACAAATTTTACATATAACAAGCAACATAGAGGAGGTATCGATCAAATTGAAGTGGACCAACAAGATTGCAGAACAAGTTCCATTAAAAATATGCTGAAACCTACTTTAATCATAGAAAAGAAAAGAATTTCACCCATAGTCTCTACAAGAACACATTCCATTCACATCATGAAGAACTCCAGCTCCTTCCTGGCTCTTTTGCCACCGCCTTCTCCTTCATCAACTGTCTTACCTTCCTTGCCTCATTCCACCTTCCATCAGAAGCATATAGATTACACAGCATTACGTAGTTTCCACCCTTTTCGGGCTCAATTTCAAGAAGACGATCTCCTGCAACTTTCCCTAATCGGAAGTTGTTGTGGGCCCTACAAGCACCTAAAAGGGAACCCCAGACGGCTGCATTTGGTTTCAGAGGCATCTCTTTTATGAACTGCAAGGCCCTCTCCAACTCACCAGTACGCCCGAGTAAGTCGACAACACAGCCATAATGCTCGATACCTATTTCGACCTTACACTCTGAGGCCATTTCATTAAATAAATCAAGTCCTATCGGTTCCATTCCTCCATGACTGCAACCAGATAATACAGTTAAAAGAGTCGTGCTATCGGCCTTAACTTTATTTTCTTCCCTCATCTTATTGTAGAGGTCAACTACAGCTTCCCCATTCCCGTGCTTACTGTACCCTCCTAGCATTGCATTCCACGAGCTCACAGTTCTTTCGCACATTTTGTCAAAGATCCTCCTAGCATAAACGAGGTGTCCACATTTTGAGTACATATCAATCAAAGAATTCTGGAGTACTATGTAGAAGAATAGTTGAGATCGGAGAACATGGCCATGAACTTGTCTTCCATATTCAAATGCAGCAAGCCCAGAAAGTGCAGTCAAAATACAAGCATAAGTAACATAGTTGAAATCCATTCCTTCTTTTTGCAACTTAGAAAACAGATCTAGAGCCTCGTTGTCAAATCCCAGTTGAGCATAGCCTGAAATGATAGCAGTGCAAGATACCACATCTCTCTCGGGCAAACCTTCAAATACAAGTCGAGCTTCCTGAATTTCTCCAGATTTCGCGTACAAGTCAAGAAGTGAGCTACCGACGTATATATGGGATTCAAAAGGGCTCTTGACTATATGTGAGTGAACTTGTCTTCCATATTCGAAAGCAGAAGCACTTGTGCACGAAGTCAGCACTGTAGAAAAAGTGAACTCATTCGGAATGGTACCTATGACCATTAATGTTACAAAAACCAACACAAGAAGTCAAGAACACCAAAAAATTTCGTCTTTTCGCTATAGGGAGAACTTGAGGTGATGTTATATGCCGATAAAAGAAAACTATCAACACATTAGCTTCCATATATATGGTAGCATAGCGTAAACATATATAAACTGCGCATTTCGGAGAAAGTACCTGATCTTAACATCTGCAGAAAGAGATGAAGAGCTTCAGAATAAAGAGCATTCTTAGCATACCCAGAAATCATCGCCGTCCAGGACACTACATTTCTTTCAGGCATTTCATCGAACACCATTATCGCATCATCCAAACACCCGCACTTCAAATACAACACAATCAGCCTCCCGCCTAGGTACACATGGCGAAGATAACAAGTTTTAATTATGATAGCCTGAACCTTTTGGCCTCCTCTTACATACTTGTGATTAACGCACTCGTTTAGCAGAGCACTATATTCTTTGAATTCCAAGTCGTGATCATGTACGGACACTTGTTGCAAAGCATGATTTAGGGTACAATTGGGTAGTGTGGTGTTTGAATTGGGGAAATTCGGAGGCAAACAATCGAGCTCCGTTGATTGGTGGAACGAGAAATTTCTGTCCTTTGGGTGAGATACAAGTTTTCGGAGATGGCGGTGATTGAAAAATCGAGTGCTTCTTTTAAGCATGCTATACTAGTAGAGATGGCCAAAATTGGCGGCAATCGTTTCTTCTCCTATTTATTTATTGGCTGATTTCTTTCTGCAAATTCAATATCGCGCCACGTGTATTTTTTAGTTTGTAAAAATTTCCCACAATTTTAACCTTCAAATTTGATTGAATTGGATATAATTACTCGTCCACGTGGCAATTTCAGTACTTTTCTACATATTGTTTCAAACACAAACCAAACTAAAATTATGAGTTTTAGAAATAATATATATCATTAATAAATGGGCAAACGAGGCCCTATGTTGATATTGAATGACTTAAGAATTAGTAGTGTTAACATATACTGATATCTCTCTATATTATAGCACAACCAAGTCTCCTTTCTTCTATAATAAATAAGAATTTCCATCCAATACCAATTGATAGAACGGAAATCCAGCCTCAGTGCCGAGATAAATGCTTCTCATCTCCACTAAATACTTACTACTATATCTCATATATACAAACCTAGCTTACGACGACTGCTTCGGATCCCAGTTTCACTTCAAAGCTCCATTTTCAGCTGGCTAGAGTGCAGAGAAGCTGCTCCAAAGATATATAGGTTTCTTTAGTTGCACAAACCATATATTTGTGTGTGGATCTTTTGAAGTGACAGATGACTTTGCATCTAAAGATTTATTTTTACCTGAATTTGCTGGAGAGTCGTAACTTAGCAGTGAGTTCTCTGAGGTAATGAAGTTAGAGCTATTGTCCACTCTTCCCATGGAAGGTTGGTGGTGGAGTCCATCAAAAGGCCATGGCTGTTGATATTGTTGTTGTCTGCTACTGTTGATTTGTCCCTCTGGCCAAATGGAAGGTGGAAACATGCTGAGGAGGCTGGTATCAATGGAGGATTCATTCTGCATGAACAGAGAATTAGGCTTAATCTGGAGCAGTTCGACTCCTAAACTAATTTAAGGGGGCGAGGAGGAGGGTATAATGAAGAAATAATTTACTTCTGCAGCTAAGAGGGCATCAATGTTGAAATCAATTCTTGGGCTGGTAGCAGCAAGTCTCATGGATAAAAACTGAAGCCAACAAAACATTTCTAATCAGCTTAATTTCATCATGAATAGAAGGAGAAAGATAATGATGCATGGGACGTCTCATCTTCTTGTGGTCAACAATCTATAATTCTCTCTTCATTTTATTTTGACCTTTAGAATTATATTTTTCCCAATACAATATTCTAAGTGTTTTTGGAAATTAATTAAATGATTAATAGCATAAATAGGGATTCAGTTTTGTCACTTCAAACTACATGAAACAGAGCAGATACAGGAGGGATTGAGTCTAAACCTCCACTTGACGTTGAAGTGCTTGCACGTGATTAATTATCTCGTCGAGCACCATTGCGGTACCTGATATCTGTAGGAAAAAAATTAATAAATAAATGATTTATAGTAAAGGAATATCTATACAAAAAAAAGAGCAGCAGGAAGAGCATTGCATTAATTAATAATTACAATAAATACATTACTATAAAACCATTATTTGTCCTTTTTACTACCCTCAGGCCTCAGTTTCATAAACTATTCAGACACCAACTGCAATTAGTATTCTTAGAGTATATGTTATTGTACCTTTTCTTAAAACATACTAGTACGGTGGAGTGCAAGAGGGACAATAATGGACAAATGCATGAAAAGAAAAATCAGAGACTAGCATAATGGAGCAAACCAAACCTGACAAACCATTTTTTCCACTAGTTACTTTGTTGAGGGTAAAGATTGGCACAGTTAATGCTGTTTTCAGGAAATAAAGGCCATTATTGGTGGTGACAGAAGGGTTTTTCTTTTTCCTTCACAAATTATGCTGATCTGATGGCTCATCTGTATCAATTTTGTGCTAATCCTCATTAAACTTACATGCCTAGACAAAGAAAGGTTGATGCTCACCAAATATGTCATGATTTTATTACCGTTAACAAATTTGTATCTTCACAGACTACGTTATGAATTCTATATTATTATCACAGAGAAAGACCCAAGAGAAAAGGGGATGGGAACAGAAGAAAATAACCAAACAATTGGAGGAAGCATCAATATATGAACACCATTGGAGTCCATAAGCATCAGTTTAAAGCAACAGTAACATGACTTTCTATATATCATTAATCCTGCCTCTCAACATATTTCAGAAGTCTTAGATACAAGTAATAAGAACTAAACCGTGCTATGATATCCCAACTGCTCTACGTGAAAACTAGAACATCAACCATAAATCTATTTTAAAACCATCCAAAACCATTTCATGACTCTAGAAAGCAAGCATAGTACAAGGCCAAAATCTGATAAAGTGCCATTTACTATCCTCAAAAAAGAGGAAAAATATGAGGTGCGAATGACAAGAGTGCCCTGGGAATGGACGTTTAACAAACCAAACCGAACAGATGGAAAGAAGCCTAAAGGTGAAGACGCGGTCTAGGAATTACGAGAGGTACATTTCAGCAGTGGTCCGCCACTTTTCTTGGTGCAAAAACAATCAGCTTTCTTCTTTCTCTTAATTAAAAAGTTGATTGTGACCCCTAAATGTTATCTAGATATTTTTTTTTAAAACAAAAAAGGCATGTGTAATCTCCAAGAAGGCAGCACAATGAAAGAACAATGAAGTGAACGAACCGAAAAAGATAAACAATGCTTAGTTAATCTCCTAATCCATTGAATCATAGCAATTAGTGGGTGCGGAATTCGTATTAATGTAACAATAGCGCTTGACAGCTGACCTTGTTGCATCCTGGGACCAGATCCTGTAATAGCTTCATCCTGGCATTGATTTTCTCTCTCCGGGCCTGTTACAACGACAGGTGAGTAGTTGAGGATTTGAAACGCAATTATTACAACTAATAATATTCTATTATAGAAATCATTAGTGGTTAATCATGATTTAGATAATTACTCTTTCAGCTAAGCTATGGCTGTCAGTGGCCTGGCCACGGCGAGCTCTGACATGAACGTACGGCAGCTGCTCGCCACACCCATCAGAGGTTTCATTCGCTATTACCTTTTTGCTCTTTTTGCTCGATTCTTTGACCTGAAGGTTCCAAATCAAATAAATTATTTACTAGTTTGGGACATTATCAAAATTTCCCTAAATTTGTCAAAACTTTAACTTTAAGAATTGAACGGCTTATATTGTATTATAATAACCTCATCTCTTAAATCACAATAGTGACAATCTCAGGGTAAATTCAGTGAAGGTTTGCATAATGCTGAGGTGAAGGGGAGTGAATTTACCTTTTTCTCCCTCTCCTTTCGCTTGCTGGACTTCAAACTCTGATTTGAAACCGCCGGCGAAGAAGAATTGCGGTGCTGCTCTGACTCCAACGGCTCTTGCTTCACGGAATCAATCTTCATTGAGTTCGAAGCTGACAAAACATTTGTGCTCTCCACCGGATTATCAGCCGAAGCGAATACGGAAAACAATGAAGCTCGGTTGATGAGGGCAATATTGGAAGGAAAAATTGGTGGCGGCATAGGTTTCGCCGGAAAATCCTCCTTGACCAAGAGCTCCACAGCTTGCGGCGGCGGGAGCTCGAGAAGCGCCGTGAAAGAGTCCGTTTCGGGCTGACCGGAGATCAGGCCGTGGATGTCGTCGAGCACGAACCCCGTTTCTCCTGGTTTGGGTCCGGATATTCCGGATCTAAATAGCGGTTGTACAGCTTCAACATTTGGCTTCATATTTTTTAGGGATAAACAGATAACAACACGACTTTTAGCCAATTGCGGTCAGAGACTTATAACGAAGTACAAATCGAAGCCCAGCTCCACCAAAAAACTTTTTAACTTGTCCAAAATAATAAGAACTGAGCTCAAACCCGAATAACTCAAACTTGATTCTGCAGGGAAGGAAATCCCCACCGAAACCGACTAAAAAAAGTCGCTCACTCAGCAAGGTGGAAGCCGGAATTGGAACAACTCGAACAAAATCGCGCCATTTTCACCATCGAATTCCAGACCAGAATCTTACACGTACCCGATATAACGCGGATGACTCCGTCAACAATCACTCCACAGTCAGCTCAAATTAGAAGAATGGAAATTGTGGCAGACGCAGTGAACAGTGTTACTATACGAATGGCGGTCAAAGTTGAAATTATGCGTGTGCTGAGCGAGTGTAAAATGGATTTGGATTTTCTCAGAATTTGAGTGAATAATTTTTAGTGAGCAGTATATTTATTTAAGTTTTTATATATGAAGAAAGTTGAAAAGCGTAGTGGGCAAGTGCGAAAGCGACGTTGCTGCTTGGTCCCTTCCCTACCCTTACCCTTTGCTCCCATATTTCTCAATCAACACCAATAATTCTTTATAATATCCTATTTCATTCATTTTTTTTGTATTTATTTCACTTTAATTGCTGTTACCACTGTAGTAGCTAAAAGTTCCTTTGTACTACCAACATTTTCATTCTAATACACAAATTAAGTTTATTACCATAACATTCCAATACAACTACCATTCAAATTGGTAACAGCTAACCACTCATTTTCCTTTCATTTACCACCATATGTACTCTAGGTTTACAATTATTATGAATTTTTATATTTTGAAGATGGTCAAAATTGTGGCCCCATTTATTTGGTAAGTAAATAAATAGCAACAAAACCCTGTCTGTGGTGGCCGCACTGCTTCTCCCATTTATTGTGGTGGCATTTATTACTGCAAGAAAATCACTGCTCCTAAGTCCTGAAACATTTAATATTTCTCATAAATTACAAAACAACATTATCACACTTCTTTTTTATATACCACTTCACTTGTGCATTAAATTAAAACTAGGACGAATATCAGTAAAAAAACAACGAAAGAAAAAGGACTATAGTTATAATTTATTAATTTCAACTATTAAGTCAGGAATTAATATTCTACTTTATTTAGAAAAAAACGACTAGCTGTGGATAAATAAATCATCTATATGCTTTAAGGAGTTCCGTAGCTCTGATTACTCTATCTAATCCACATTAAGACTAGTCAATTATGAAGACGGACATAAATTTATTACAACAATAATTAACATTATTACCATAACATGATTTAGGCTTTATTGCTACTTGTGAAATTCTGACATTAAGGAGACCTAGCTAGTTTTAGCTTCGGTTTTCCTTAATGATGTACTTAATTACGGTCAATCTTTTATTGTTCTATAATGCAAATTATTTCACTTAATAGTTGATGCTGGTTTGACTTAAACAGGAGATTGATTAATTAATTTAAGTCCAAGTAGTCATGCAATTATTTAACCACTTTGATATTAATATGGCTAGTAAATATATTTAATAAGTTATTATATTTATATATGAGAGCAGACAGCTTAATGTGTACATTATCTATCAACGTTACAATAATAAAATTAGAATACCGAACTTCTCTTGTCGAGTAGGAATAAAATTCAAAATTTTAAATCAAATGGTTTGTGGGTTATCTACTCACTAATTATTGTCACCAATTAATGGTAATTTTTGTTATAATACAAAAATTTTGAATATAAAGTATAGATATGATGTACAATTTCATTTACATAATTAAGTTTTATTTATAAATGCGTATAGCCATTGGATTTGGACCACTTAAATAATCAGGAAATTAGAAGCAAACATCACAGTCATTAGTGGCCACTAAAATTTAAGTGGACCTCAAACAGCGTGATGCTCACGTGATCAATGTCCCCTCGCCCCATTTTTATTTAGGCCTTTTTTCTTATTCGGGCCCACTTTTTAATTATCATTTTAATAATACAAAGATAAGGATTTTAAGTACGAAGTAATCATTGCCAATAAGGGGAAACTTTTTAGAGGAAATTATAGTGCATTTGCATGTGCAACAATTTGGATTATTATATTATGCTCGGGTCGATTTATTTTCTCTCTACGAAATCAGAAGGGAATTATATTATTTTTCGATTACATTTTGCAGTAATAAAATAGCTCCTAGTCGCGTTTATTAACTTGTCTAACTTTAATTATAAGTTTTATATTCATCTAATTATATTATAATAATAAAATGTGTCAACTAAAATGAAAATAAACCGGAGGGAGTAAGTAGTAAGCAAAATATTCAATTATGGATAAACACCAAAAAGTATAAAAACAAATATAATCATAGTCATGCATAAAAATGTATTATTAACATTTCCCAGGTAAAAATAAAAGAAATCAAGGAGAGATTTTGAAAACCAAATGGTACTAAAAAGTGGGTAACAGGGCAAGAGATTAGGAGGAACGTCTTTGCATATATTGGTCTATATAATAGAAGATTAATGTCCCTCATAATAAATTTTAAGTTTGAATCTTTTATGACATGACTTTGTAATGTAACCAATTAAAAAAATTATATCAATGCCCTTTAAGCCGCTGTTATGGTCCTATACATATTACTCCCTCCGTTCCAACTAGCTTGAATCGTATTCTTTTTTCGGGGCGTCTCAATTAGCTTGAGTTATTTCCTTTTTAGGAAACTTTTATTACACACAAATTTAAATAATATATATTTTTATGATTACTTTATATTTTAAACATATACTCAACATATATTTTTTAATTTCTTAATTCTCGTGCCGAAAAAAAAAGAAGAGTCCCAAGTTATTTGGGCCGGAGGGAGTAGTAAAGTTTGTAATGAATACCAACGTTGACAAGACTCAGATGAACTTCGAAATCATTCGGCCCATTGGGCCCACTTTGGGCCTACATGACCAACATTGGGACTATATGCCCAAACTCATGTTGTTCAATTATGCCAACAAATTGATTGCACAATAAGCTGTCTGTGGGGCCCACTATGTTAATGTTAATGTATGTGTCTGTCACTTGACAGCCTGGATTACGACCACGACCATTTTAACATCCCACCAATTCAAATAACCTCAAACTCACTGTCTCACCCCAAAATCAAAATACACAACATATCAACTACACAAAATATCCCATTTTCATCAAGAATTAGTAACACATACCAAATCCAATCAAAGAAAAAATTTACAAGGTATGGTGAAGAAGAAAGCAAACCTAAAATCACTAAACTGTAACAACCTATTCTATGATCAACCACAAAAATAGTCATTAACATTACTTCTCGCCCTAATCCAGAGAGAATGTCTAACCATATTAAATGAATGTGGAGACTCGAGTTGTAACTCGTGTTTGTCACCTCAGTCTCGAACACGGCATACACTTGATCATAGTTCAATATATAGTCGACCACGCCACAACATCATCATCGTCGGCAAATACAGCATGTATAACCGATAATGCAAGCCTACAAATTATTAGCATTAACCACCAGTATCAAGATCAATAAGAACTGCTGCCTCTACAGTTTCACCTTACCAGTCAAGAAACCGAGATTTTTCCTGTATTAAAAGAAACTTATGGGAATTTACAAAATTTTCTCATCATGTAAAATATGCATTTTTCAGAAGACTACCTTAATGTTTTGGCTTGCACTACTGATTTCTAAAATTCAACTACTTGGGATCGAAAATCTAATTTTCCGTCATTGGAGTGGAGGAGTGAGAGCACAGAAGAAAATGTCCCCATAGCAATAGCTCTATATCCAAACAGCACGGATACAATGAGAACGACTACAACGAACTGCATGCACACATTCACTAAACAGAGGAATGAAAGGGATAACAACATTTTTTGCTAACCTTGTAATGACAAGGCCAAAGAAGAGGACGTAAAACGCCAGCTTAATAAGGCGAGCTTTCTTCTCTGCATAAACTACTTTAAACACCTCAGTGACATCGATTAGATGTTTGTTTGATAGGTACCTAAAACGTAAATCAGAGAAAGATTTTGTGTTCAAGTGATTGAATCAAATAAATTAATAACATCACAGACTGTGGAACTCCACAAGCAATATAGTGAGACCGAGACGTAATAATTTTCTTGCATGCAATCACTAAAACTTTTTTTTTTTTTTATAAACAGAAATATCAAAACGAATTTAAACACTGCAAAGGGTGTCAATATGCTTGCAGAACACACTTCAAGCATATCATTCAAATTATTAACAAAATATTATACTTCTAAATTGGATCCTAAAAGTAATATGAGTATGTCCTGAGTATGCAGAAGGAACTGCTATAGAAAAATAGTTCAAAAACTCTAATACACCAATGAAAACTTACTGGTTTAGATTATAGTATACAGGAGGCAGTGAGATCAAGAACATTATCCAATGCCCTGTCATGAGAAACAGAAGGCACCATGCGCCATGCAATAAATACTCGGGCACAATCACATAGTTGATACGAGATGCTAATTCATAAGGATTCAAATAGTCAGCCTCCAAATCAGAGAACCCTAGGAACTACAGAAAACAAAAAAAAATGTTGACATTTTTAGAAACATGCAGGTGATTAATCATGTTTGGCGCACAAAATCTACAACAGGTAGAGAATACTTACAAGTTATAGTAACAAATGCAAGTGATAAGTGCAGGTGTTATATGGAGAAATAGAGAGATGAAAGGGAATGAGAGGACTCTGAGAACTTAAACAAGAAACCTCAATAGTAACCAAAGAAGCTTATTTAGGCTTAGAGAAACTTGTAAAAATGTGATTGAGAAAATGCGAAGTGGCATAGACTTCTAGAGAAGATATAAAGAAAAACTGGAGTTTTGCCTAAAGTCAAGGGAAAACTAATTTGTTAAAATGAAATGATTCAGGATTCATTGTAGAAGCCAACATTGAACGCTGCAATACATAATCCGAGTTCTCTTTCCTTAACTATGACATTCTACAAAATGTAAAAATATACAAGACTTAATTATTTATCATCTTCTATGTTCCTAAGACATGCTTCACAAGGTTGAGATACAAAAGAATGTAAGTCTTCCTCTGGATTTCGTATGCAAGTCTCTTGCAGAACACATTACAAAATCTAAAGCTGTTTTTAAAGTGAGGGCACAGTCTATAGGAATACAAACTTTGTTTACATTGTGAAAATCTGGCCAAATGCAGAGAACTGTGAAGGAAAAAGTAAATCGTGATCTACTATTTCTTCAGATTGTTGTACAATATTTTTGCCAATTCACGAAATCCAGCATTAGTTACATTACATACTCTAAGTTGTTACATCTTCCATATTTCACAGGACAAATCAATTCACACAACGGGCATATGAACCAGAGAGAAAGAGACTTAGGTTAGTGAAGACTCCATATTAAACCTCTGCGTCTAACTACACGGGGTCTATGTATTCCAGTTGCTACTTCAAAAGGAGCAAAAATGGAACTCATAATTTAGTAATTTACTAGATCAAATCGCATTGCCTGATTAAGTAAATGAAGTAATAAATTAAGAAGTGCTGTAAATTTTACCAAAAACTGCACTAAAGTCCTGGTAATAACTAAACTTGTGAAATGTCGTAGACAGGATTCTTTCATACATAAAGCAATGCACTAAGACATGCCTAGTCACTCATAAACTCACTCCAACTTTCTCTACTAACAGCCATTAGCTTTTTTGTAATAGGAAGGTGCAAGACTTTCCTAAGTTCAGGATGGATTCCAAATTTCCAATTAGCATATACGCACAACTCTCCAAAAAAGTATACCTTTATTCTTGCAGCAGTTAAACAACTACTCAAAAAGATTCAAAGGAAGTGGACTTTTCCTATCTCGAGAGAGCATCCTTTCTTCTACCTCTTAGCTATAAAAAGATTGCAACTTTCTGTTCCCCAGCTATAAATTTACTATATCAAATTGCATAAGCAGGCCAAATTACAATAAATTTCTTACAGTAAATATGGATATAAAAGTATTACAGTGTACCAAACGCCTATTCACTGAAACAAACACCCAATATTTTCCATTAGCTTTTTAATTAGCATAAATACAAAAATCTCAACATAATTATACTTTATGCTTACCATAAAACAACAACTCATAAGCAAGTGTTTTTTCAACCTCAGTTATAAAAAGTTGCAATTTTTTTTCACCGGCATTGAATATATCAAGCAAACTAGCAAAAAGGGCTCTGATAAAAAAATCGCGACAAAGAAGAAACAATAGAAAGGGGAGGGGGAACATACAAAATACCTCGTAAAAATTCAATCCCAGTAGAGTAAGGTTCATGACTGCGAAAATTAACCAGAGAAAAGGTAACCAAACCATATTTTTTCCCCGAAGGAATCAACACTGAAAATTTACTGTCTCTCGCTGCAAGATTATTGGATCCTAATAATTCCTCATCGAGTGATCGAGGATTTAGAAGATGAAAAAAAAGAAGAGAATATTAATGAACTGCTCTCTGTAAAGTAATGACAAACGCAAGTTTCTTCAGTACCGGAAAAGTCTCAATTTATTTTTTGAGTTGTCAATACGTACAGTTTCAGTACAAGAACAAGAACAAGAACGATAATTTAAATGTACTCCTTTTGGGCCAAAGATCCATCAAATTTATAGATCCTTTTGGGCTTCGCTCCATATCGGCCCAAATATGTGACGACGTCGTTACGAGTTCTTTAGCTTCCTCTAGGCACGACTCTAGTCTCAGTCTGTATGCAGGCATCGGTAGAGCCGTAGAGGGTTGAGTTTTAATACAACAATCAAAGCAAAACAAGAAATCAGAAACCCGTTTTCATTTGTCATTCTAATCCCACATTTATTCATCAAAATTCTGAAAGATTCAGTGGTATTTTCTTTAATCTTACATGGTTATTTTATTCTTTACTTTTATTCTATAGTTGCTTCATTTGCTTATTGCTTTCAGATAAGTTTTTGTTATACTTTCTTGCTTTTTACATTTTATTTCAGTTAACTTGCATCTTTTTTCTTCAATTCTATATAATTCAGTTTATCCTGATAGATGTTTGGTTTGATTCTGAATCCTGTAAAATCTATTTCTGCTACTGTAGTTCTTGTGTTTTATCCTTTGGCAGCATGATGCACTCTCCAAATTATCATTTTAATTTTTAAACTAATATAGATTTGGTACAGCTTATCTTTTGTTGGATCTTAATTTTTTGTATATTAGATTGCCATTTATGTGACAATTCCCTCAATAGAAAGACTCACCTTTTCTGATAATTTAGTACAGATAAATCACAACTAAGGATGATGATATGAACTTAGGACCCAAACTTTAGACTCCATTTCTCTGGGTTTATACATTTTTGAATTGGTACGTGTAATTTTCATGTTTATGTATATGTGTATTAGAGGTGTCTGATCAAGAATCTATCTCTGCAAGGTTTTTCCCCCATTTTGTCTAAGCAAGATGGTCCTTTGTACTCCCGTCAGCACATGTGCCAAAAATGTAGTGTGCTTGATTGGAAATGCACAAAGACAGACGATTGTTCGTGCTTCTGATGCATTGCAACAATCGTTGTGCTATTGCTGTACCTTCAACAAACATTTAAGACTCTATTCTTTTAGCACCAATGCCAAGTCTAATGGCTTTCAAGTATTTCAGAGTAAGACTGATTGCTATTCGGTGACATATAAAGGCCTCATTAGTCCTAGACGTTATAGGAAGACTCATGCTAATCTCTCTTCTGGATGTGAAGATATGAATTTGAGACTTTTAATGTCCAAGAACATGCAGACTTCCAAAGTTAAGTGTAATATAGGACCCTTTTCTTGGAGGCAACGTAGTGTATCCGGTGCCCTTTTTATTGGATTGGTGGTTTGTTTTTCTACGACTCAACCTTCTTATGCGGAGTCACCTGAGGGAAATGAAACGAGAGAAAGATCTTCTGCCGGAAACTCAAATAACAAGAAAGTGATGACAGACTACAGTGTAATTGGTCAGTTTCTGCGAATGAAATTCTAGTTTAATGAAGATTTTCTTAGGTTTAGCTGCCAATATGCCTTGCAGTGGTGTTTATGTGGCAGTTTACATGCTATTAGTTTTTGTTAAGTACATGTGATTCATATAGCTGCTTCACTGCATAGGTATACCTGGAGACGGGAGATGCTTGTTCCGTTCTGTTGCTCATGGAGCTTGTATACGATCAGGAAAGCCAGCACCAAACGAGAACACCCAAAGAGAACTAGCTGATGAATTACGGGCTAGAGTAAGTTGCTGCTTTAGCTTTGACTTCAGTTAAGATTTGAGGCTCTCAATATATACATGTATTAAATACGGAAGACATGCCTAGGGTGCACTTGTGTTATTATGTTTTTGGCATAAGATAATGTTCAATAATAGGCTGCAAAAACGGACATTAGAATGAATGTGATGTTGCTCCCTTGAACTCAAAGTGAAGATCCTGTATCAATGTATTGGACCAAGAACTAATATTCATGCACTACATAAAGACACCTACAAAATTTTAGAGGACCGAATTGAACCTTTCAAACCCTTCCAAATTTCTTCAAGGTCTCTTGACAATGAATCTGCACATTTTATCAGGTGGCTGATGAGTTCGTTAAGAGACGAGAAGAAACAGAATGGTTAGTCCACTGAAACTTCTTTGTTTTTCACCTTTTGAGTTGACCTTTCACAGTTCAATTTGCACATATCTACCTGCATCAGAATAATAATAATAATAATAATGTCTCTACTTTTGCTCTTATTCTGGTTTCTTATAGCTTACACTCTGTAATATATCATCTGCTTTAACCTTTCAGGTTCATAGAAGGCGATTTTGATAAATATATATCACATATACGGAAGCCTCATGTATGGGGAGGCGAACCCGAATTATTGATGGCCTCTCACGTCCTGCAGTAAGTCTACTTCTACACAAATAAGCAGCTTTTGATTTATGCATTCTTGTTTATACAAAGTTGATGAATCTTGCACCATTTCTCTCGAGAACTCACCCTTTTTCGATCGGGTAGAGTAGAGCACATGAAATATAATGAATAATCATCTTACAAGAACTAATAAACGCGTAAATCCCAGAATGCCAATCACTGTGTACATGGTCGATGAAGATTCAGGTGGCTTGATCTCTATAGCAGAGTACGGGCAAGAATACGGTAAAGACGATCCTATTAGAGTCCTTTATCATGGATATGGTCATTATGACGCGGTGCACCTTTCTCGTAAGGGAGGAGCCAGGCCCCGACTGTGAGACTCGAGCACGAACGCGAAAGAGAGATTTTTGGACTTCTCAGGAAAATTAGTCTGTCCTAGATTTCAATACGGGCTTACTTTAGAAAGCAATATCAACCCTTGTGTTCTTATTAAAACTTAGAATGATGTTATGTATACAAGATGTGATGCATGTTCCATGTAATAAATTTAGTTTTTGGGTTGAAATAGTAAATTTGATGGATTTATATAACTGCTCTTAATTATTTTGGATTATATTGTGTTACATTAAAACAAATAAATTTATGATTTTTAACTATTTTGAGACGATACATTAAAATTTATCTGATTTATTACATTAATTTGCAATTGAAAATTCGCTTTTTAATAGATAAGGCTATAAATTATTTCGTAAAAAGGGATGAATCTATGATTCCATTTAATGAAAAGGGCAAAAACGTAATCTTAGTAAAAAACCGTTTAGTGGCCCCCGCAGTTGCCGTTGTATACATTTCATGCAATGCTCAGCTCAACTTCTCAAAAAGATTAGATTTTTTTTTTCTATTTTTTCATTAAAGGCCATTGATCGATTGAAATCTTGCACGAACCCTAATCCGAAAGCTTTGATCCACTCATTTCATATGGAAACCCACTCCAGTTAGCAGAGATATACAATTTCCGTGGCTCCGGTCGGATGAAAACGATCAATTTTCCTACCAGATGATGATCCATTGGAAGGGGGGATTATTGTTCATTTTCGTTTATGTTTATCGAATTTTGAAGATTTTACGGTGAAACTCGTTGTTTCTGGATGATTTGATTTCAAGGGAGAGGTAGTATTGGTGGTGTGTGGCAATGTCAAATTTATATGGAGGAGATTTTAATCAGAAGATTGATTATGTGTTCAAGGTTGTGTTAATTGGGGATTCCGCGGTGGGGAAATCGCAGTTGCTGTCTAGGTTTGCGAGGAATGAATTCAGCGTGGAATCAAAGGCCACAATTGGGGTTGAATTCCAGACAAAGACACTTATTATCGATCAAAAGACTGTCAAGGCACAGATTTGGGATACTGCAGGTCAAGAGAGGTTAGATTCGTCCCTTTGATCCTCGAATTATCCTTTTTTCGATAAATGGATCTTGATATTATTCTTTTTTCCAACTCCTGTTAGTTGCATTTGTTGTTTTGTCATAGGCTGTTCATAGACTGTTTAGCTGATTATTGAGGAAGATTTTTTACGTTAAAACAAACATGGTAACTGTTAACTTTGAGAGAGAATTCTTGTTTTGTGACTTTACGAGGGATTGCATTTGTAACTATAATTTTGCGAAGATTTTTTTTTTTGCGAGAAGACGCTCTTCCCAAATGAAGGATTATATCATGTGTGGATATTGGGCTGTATTTAAAGGACTTTTGTCCTGACACCATTATGCTTAATGTTGATGCTTTGAGGGACTTCTTGTTTTTGATCTTATGGGGGATTGAATGTCTAAGTATAATTTGTTTGGTGCAATATGTGAAGGGGATTTGTTTGGATGAAGAGACTCTTCACGCTTGAAGGATTATTTCGTTTGTAGATCTTGAGCTGTGTACTGAAGGATTTTGTACTCTCTTCTTTAGTTGGAATGAAATTTGGTTGATAAATATGGCCTTTCTCCATTAATAAAGATGAATTAGAGTCAACTTCCTGCTTTATGCAGCAAGTGCTTCAGCTTCTTTAGAAACCAAAAATGTTTTGTTTGTGTATTTGAAATTCCTGATCTGTAGACACGAATGTCTGTTTAACAAAAGTTAAAGCATTTTATCTGTCTTGGTTCTTGATATAGTAGTACATTATACTAAGTGGATGTAATGAAATAAGCACATCAATCTTAACTAGTCGATCTACCAGATTTTTACACTTTTCTTGGTTACTGTCCCCAAATGTGCTACTTGATATGGTAGTGTTGGACCTTAAAGTATCTGTAACGATGATCCTAGGTATCGAGCAGTGACAAGTGCATATTACAGAGGTGCGGTTGGTGCAATGCTGGTTTATGATATAACAAAACGTCAATCATTTGATCACATGGCAAGATGGCTGGAGGAACTTCGAGGGCATGCTGATAAGAACATTGTTATAATGCTGATAGGGAACAAGTCCGATTTAGGGACTCTTCGAGCAGTTCCTACAGAAGATGCTCAGGAGTTTGCTGAGCGGGAGAATCTGTACTTCATGGAGACATCAGCACTTCAAGCAACGAATGTTGAGGGCGCGTTCATGACCATTCTCACAGAAATATATAGGATTGTAAGCAAGAAAACCTTGGCTGCCAATGGTGATTATTCAAAGTCTTCATCTTTGAAGGGTACTGCCATCATTGTTCCTGGTCAAGGAGCTTCCAATTCTAAGTCTGGTTGTTGCACATGATCAAGTCATTCTGTTTTTTTGCTCTTTGATCCTTACATTTTTCTCTTATATCCATTGATGTACACACATTTCTTGTTTAGATTAGTCTACTTTTGGCATGGTTGAATATCACAGAACTAGTGTTGCATGACTCAGCAAAATTTGATTAGTTTTCAAGAAATTGTGAGCAGCAAAGCCTACTTTCTTGCTTTGCTTTTGCATTTTTTGATGTACATGTACAATCTTAACATTTTCCAGTTAAGAAGTTTTCTTCTTTCTCCAAAAGCACACATTTTTGGTGTAAATAAGGCAACCTTTGAGAGAGAGAGAGAGACCAAGCTTACTGCAATAATATAATTCTCAATGAACAAAACTATTGATAAGATCACGATAAAATTAAAAATTTATTATAATTATGTTAAGGCTGTGTTTGTTTTTATTGTGTTGAAAGATTTATAAAGAGAAAATTACAAAAAAAAAAAAAAACCATCTATTAGGATTCTCTTTTAATTTTGTTTAGTGAATTCATAAATGCGAAGCTCATAGCCAAAAACAAGATTGCATTTTTAACGCAATTTCCTTTTTAGTCAGAGCATCATTCCCCTTTTTGAGAGTTGAAACTAAAACTATTTTATTTCGATTGGATTAGAAGGATAGATAAGCTAAGGTAACTTGAATTTAAATAAATATTTATTGAATTAAAAAATGATTGAAATTAAATATGACTCCATGATTCGTGTTGTGTTGAATTTATATTAGGTAAAGAGTTGACACCTCAAAGCTTATCGCAATATGCAGATCATATAAATTTATGGATATAGTGAGGTGGCGGCGGGTCTATTCTAAATCCGCGGTGTCATACCACCACTCTCTCCGCCCCTTGTTTCCACCTCTCTCCTTCATTTATTTTCCTCTCTCTCTCACTCACACACACGCACGCACAATATTCTTTCTTGCTTCGGTTATGGGTCCGAGCGTTATCAATCGTAGGATATAAGCTATTGTTATGTGGATTCCAACGAAGTCTTTCGCCGCTCACGGAATTGTTTCTCTCCCATCTGTTGCAATTGCAACTTGAAGCAGTATTTGCCATTTTTGTATTGAAATATTCAGCTCAATCGATCTAAATTTGATTCGTGTTGTAATTCTTGATACATTCGATTCTATAAAGAACATTTTTTCCCCTCACTCGTAGCGTTTTTCGTGTATTTAATTGGTACCTTGGGAGTTGTCGCCTTGATTTTTTGATGTGGGTTCTCTAGGAAAGCCTAAAATTGATGGAAAAAACTTATTTTTCTTGAATTGAAGCGTTTAACTAGTTTTTAACATTTCCCCATGGTGACTGTGAAAATGGGAACCCTTTACTATGTGCTGGATCATGTCTATGGTGCATTGCTTCACAGAACAAGGATTAGCCCCCCTTTTTTCTCAAGGGGGTGGGGTGGCACAAAGCTTGAGCTTTTGGAAAGAACGATAAAGCAATTGTTTCCTGAAATAGAAGGTCAGAATTGGCCACCCACTTTGGTGCAGCCCAATTGGAAAACTGTTTGGGAATCAAAGACTGCTTGTCTCAGAGAAGGGGTGTTTAAGACCCCTTGTGAAGAAGAGCTTCTCAATGCATTACCGCCTGAGAGTCACACTGCAAGAGTTGCTTTTCTCTCTCCCAGATTTGAGAAGCCGCAGAAGATGGCATGTGTTGTTCATCTTGCTGGTATTTTTTTTGTTGGATTCGATATGTTTGCATTGTATTTATTGTGCCTTCTTTCGTATGATTTTTCAAATATGCGGTGTGGTAGAATATAGGATTCTTGATGTTTTTGTCTACTTTGGAAATTGGTGATTCAGATTGAGGTTATGAGGTGTATACTTTTTTGTGTAGTGATTCTGTATGGTGGAATTGCCTGTACAAATAAGTTAGTGGAAACCTCTTAACTAAATAATGGTGTAGGATTTACTATGTTGTACTCCAATAGGTGAATGCAGTATTGAAGGGTAAATTAATAGTGATATGATGGACATTTGATAAGACTTAAAATCTTATATAGTTGCTCTCGGAATGTTTTTGCGTAGTATATCGTTTTTTTCATTTATCAGTGATGATGGAGTGCTCGTGCTCTCCTGCCTGGATGTAGATTTGATCTGTTTGTGAAGGCATTGCTCTGCAGACATTTGCACGTATAGTACAGATGATTGTAGAGGATGAGTTATTTTTCATTACACTCTTTTTGTATTCAACGAAACAAACTTGTGAGATTTTGATATACCCAATTGATTTCTTGTCAATGTGATAAAAGAACAAGGCTATATGGATTGGATAGTTACGATGCAAGGCATATATCATTTATTTCAGGCACGGGAGACCATTCGTTCGAGAGGAGGCTACGACTTGGTGGACCTCTGCTGAAGCAAAACATAGCAACTATGGTACTTGAGAGGTGAAATGGAATTCTCTTTTACCTAGCATCTGTTACAATCCACAGATTGTCGTAGATTATGGAGTTTTACTGAAGCTATGCATTCACAGTCCTTTCTATGGAAGAAGACGCCCTTTTCAGCAACAGGGTGCAAAACTCTTGTGTGTCAGTGATTTGCTCCTTTTAGGAAGAGCTACCATCGAAGAAGCTCGTAGCCTTCTGCATTGGTTAGACTATGAAGCTGGTTATGGAAAAATGGGTGTCTGTGGACTTAGCATGGGTAAGACATGCAGCATGTATGCTTAACTTCTTAAAGAATATATAACTATAAGGACTTTTATACCTTAAAATTGGAAGTACACTTTTTGATTGATTTATTATGGTAGTTGTGTCAATAAATTGTATGTTTGCTATATACTGAGTGGCTCAATGTAGATTCTGAGACATAAATATACTCATTTGCTCAGCTTCTTGAGATGACAGATTATCTTAACGTTCAGTAATTGTGCAGAATGATTTTTAATGCCTGAGGAAGACATACAATCTGTTGTTGAACCTCAACTTGAAGACGAAGATGTTTCATATGGATACATCTTAGGCATAGTGCATATATAAATGCACATCTAGACCCAGATTTTGGCAAACACTATGCACTACTTCTGTAAAAGCTTTTTCGTGATAACTTTTAAATAAGATAGGATCATTACCTGGGACAGTGTAGTATATAATAGTCTGTTAGAAGCTCCTATTAGCTTATTTATTAGTATTTGGCTGTTGGTAAAGTCACTCAAGCAAAGTAGCTTCTGTTTTCCGGAGACGGGAAAGTGACAATTTTGGTGCTTCAAACTCTAGCTTTTTTTGCTAATTTTATAATCATATCTCTGTGCCATTGAACAGGCGGAGTACATGCAGCTATGGTTGGATCCTTGCATCCAACGCCCATTGCCACATTCCCATTTCTTTCTCCACATTCTGCTGTTGTTGCATTCTGTGAAGGGGTATTACAGCATGCCACCGCATGGGAAGCTCTCAGAGAAGATCTGGCCGTGCAACAAATTGCCTTGACGATCGAGCAAGTGAGGGAACGGATGCGGACTGTGTTGTCTCTAACTGATGTCACACGGTTTCCTATTCCAAAAAATCCCAATGCCGTTATATTTGTCGGCGCTACTGTAAGTAACATTCGCATGAATCTCTAAATCGTTATTCGGAGAGGTTGTATGTCCCAAGATGCTAACTAACTTTAGTCACGCTCAGTTTGCACTTTGCACCTACTATGTAAGAACACCCTAAGAGCCAAAATGCTTACTGTTGTCTCTGCAAGTTACACCTGTTCAAATTCTTATGTAGTCAAGCCTATTATTTCCAGGATGATGGGTATATCCCGAAGCACTCTATATTGGAGCTTCAAAAGGCATGGCCAGGATCAGAAGTAAGGTGGGTTTCGGGGGGCCACGTCTCGTCTTTCATTCTTCACAATGGGGAGTTCCGTAGAGCCATTGTTGATGGGCTTGATAGACTGCCGTGGAAGGAATCTCCTTCGTGATATATATCGTGCAACACTTGAAGAGGAAGGCTATTATGAGAGAGAGTGTAAGTCTTATTCCCCTCTAACCAACCCACATTTGTACGCTAGTAGGCACCCATATAATTGAACACAAGGGGTGCTTTAATTCGTCTGTTCACTGATCTGATATTTTCTTGTCTAAATGAAAATATATTGTTGAAAAACTCAATAAAAATTTCCAATTCATTTGTTGATAGTTTGCCCTTCCCTTGAATGGATATGGAAACCTCCTACCTACATTGTTTGCTCCGACTTGTAGCAGTATGAAAATCTGCCTATTTTGTGTAGTTTTTAACTTTATATGCTGCAGCAGCAGCAGCAGCCAGCACTCATATTTCCTTCCTTGCAATAAAGCTATGATCAATTGATCTTGTAATACCTTTGTTGCGTGCATGTAATTTAATTTATCAGTACGTAAATGTAAATATATGTTCGCACATTTGTAATTAGTTACTAAACTAATTATTTTGACGCAAAAATGCATTTCCAGAATAGAAATGTTTAAAAATTCAATAGACCCAATAAATAGAGTCGTATTATGAAATTTTAATGGGCCAAGAGACTTCAAATCCTCACTAATGGGTTAAGAAAACGGGCCGCTGATTCAAACTCTTTCATTCTATCTTTAGCCATAACAATTAACTTGACTTTTAAATTCTTTAAATGTAATTTATATGAGAGAGTGGTTGTAAAAGAAGAAAGAAACAAATTAACATCAGTCGTTGAATTTAGTATACCTACTGCCAACATACTCCTAACCTAGCTGTTTTTCACTTTAATTAATCATATTTTCGTTTTAGGCTAGCAACAAGCTTTGTAATTAATATTACAATTCCACAGATATCTTTGTAATTTTTGTAACAAAATTGTATAGGGAGCAGAAAAACTAGAGAGTGAGAGAAAGTTAAAACTAGTTCTACTCTTAGAATCTGCTATACAAGCAATTCTACAACAAGAAGAAAAGTAAAGCAAAAAACATCTAGAAATTAACTGACATATATGGGCTTAAAGTGCTAATTAAGTAGGGTTTGTAATGGCGATGGAGCTAGGCTGTCATTGCAATTGGTGGTGAGGCCGCCCTAACCAAAGGGAGCTAAGGGCGCGGAGGCGGTGGAAGTATTCGGCCATGGCCAGAAAACACCGTGCTGCTTGCCGAGTTGTCAGAAGTTGCTGCAGCCGGTGTAGGGTTTGATGCCTCAAGTTATCAGCCTGCGCATGCGTAAGTAATAACCCATGCATGCATCTTTCGTTAATTTACTTTTATAATTAATTCTTTAGAAAAATACTTGTAGTAATTAATAATTTTAGTAGCAACACTTATCAATATGTATAATTGACGAGTTCATTATGTATATAAATCCGCACGTACGGATGAATGCTGACTTCTGATCATACCTAGATATGGAGATTTCGTGGTATATAAATAAATTTACCTATCAATATATAAATATATATTATCCTTAATTAATATATAGCATCCACTATCTTCATTTGTAAGTGTAAAAGAATGAGGGGAAATAAATTAATGGAAATAATCTAATTATCCTAAAGAGTAGTTATAATGCATATATAGGAGCTAGGGACTGAGAGTACTACTTAATTCTCCATTGATAACTATATTTGGAGGTTTTAGCTGTGTTTTTCGAAGGGGGTGGTGGATAAAAAACAAAGTATGATTCGATTCAACTAAATGTACATTACAACTTCATTGACCAATTGACACGTGTACAACATGCAGGTCTAGTCTGGATGAGAAATATATGCGAAAGAATTAATTAAATTCATCACCCACCGGGCCACCACCTATGTATATGATAAATATATGTAAATAGAGAGATTAATTATATATAATTTATGTTAATCACAAAGAAAATAAATATTTGAAAGAAAACAAGAATCATATAGATGAGAATATATAGAAATAATGGGATTAATGAGGGTGAGTGGGTATGTACCTGTGTAACAAAACCCTCAAGGGTTGTGAGTTTGTTAATGGCGACAGCCATTTGAGCCATGTAAGTGTTGATGTTTGGTGAGAGAGAGAGAGAATCGCAAATTATGGTTTGAGTGACAGATTGATTCAACGCTTCCAACCCTTGAGAGAGTGCTTCTTCTGCTTCCTGTGTAGACTGCTGCAGCCCATATATCCCCACCATTTGCTGCTCTGTCAACGGCTCTATCTGCTTCATGATTATCTGCACATCCATGTCATTTCACACAATTAAACATCACATGCATGCATGCACCATTCATTAATCTAGGACAACTATTAATCAAACTAGGGTTTCACTTATTACATAATCTAAAACGAACCTTAATGAGCTCCGACGGCCGGAAACCGCCTATCCACATGAAGCACCGCTCTGCCGGAGTTCTCCACATGCCGGAGAAGATGTGGAAAACATCGGATTTCACCATCACACTCTTCAGGTTAAACATCCGGTCGTAGTGCCCCAAATACTTCTCCAACATCATCCGAAGCTCGTTTTCTGGCTGGTGCTCATGGACCGTGTTCCTTAGCTCCACCGTCAGGCGGTGGTGCTCCTCTAACCACCGCGCGTACTCCATGTCAAACAACGCAGCATCTTCAAACGAGTCGAACTAATTCATTAATTAGGCCCGCAACATTCAAGTGCATGACGACATTTTTAGTTGTAAAGTGGTTACTCCGCCTACTAGGTCAACGGGAAAAACGGGACGCGTTATCCCGTTTTTCTTCTTTTTTTTTTCCTTAATGTAGAGAAAATTTAAGTGGTGGTTATACTTTTTGTACCTGAAGTTATGTTTGCACCAGGAAGGCCTTGATCTCCTCCTAAGAAAATTCCCTTTATAGGAAAATAGTAGCATTTTTAGAAATTACTCATTGATAACATATAGTATAGTAAAAGAAATAATTAAATGAATAATGAAGATAATTAATTATGACTTGGGCTCTAGCTCTTTGAACTTCATGTTCTAACTGAGTAAGCTTCATTCTACTTGACTCCAGCTGCTGAACATAAGCCTGCATCAATTTATCACAAATATTAATTATTAATTTTGAAATACCTAGATGAATAACAAAGAATATGAATTAATCTATTGCTAATTCATATTAATTTTTGCTTAAAAACTTGCCTTTTTCCTAAGTCTGCTTTTCCTAGCTGCTTCTCTATTCTGAGCAAGCCTCCTCAGAGTCTGCATGCACATTTCAATATTAGAAAATGAGTCTAAATTATATTAGACCACCATAGAATCTAAAGAATAACTTTTTTAATGTTCTTGAAAATAAAATAAAAACAAAACCTTAGGATCAGGTGTTTTTGGACCATCTTGCTCTGAACTTGAGATAGGCCCTTTGCGGTTTCCCTCACGCTGCAACAAACAATAATAATTAAGTAATTTTAAAGGAACATATTATACTAGCAAATTAGGAATTAATTATTAATTAATCCGGTACACAATCTCACTTACATATATGCATGATGAATCTCCATTTTAATTATTACAACTGGACATTGTTTAATTAGTGTTTATTGCAATATTTAATTTATTACCTTAACTACTTTGGCCGGGTCAGTAACAGCATTTCTAGGGTTAGATAATTCCTCATATGATTTCTTGGAACCACTGCTTCCCTACCAAACACAATATTTAAACAACCCCATTAGTTTTTAATTAATCATATTTCAACAAATTCTCGATTACAAAATCAAGAAAATGTTTATTTACCTTAATTGATAGTTTTGTTGTTGGCTCTACTACATGCATGGGCTCAGAAGGGAAAATGTTGAGAGTGTGAGGCCTCATCCCTGCAGAATTCTCTGCAAAAATTTAGACACAAATTAATCAATTTAAATGTAAATTTAATTTCTCAAGTAATTAAAAACATAAATACTCCATAATATTTTTTAAAATGGAAGAAGAAAAGAAAGATAAACAAAACCCCAAATAATGGGTTGTACTTGCAGTTACCATACAGTGAAAAGAGTTAGCAGAAACTCATTTTTCAGAAGTTTGTTACATGTCTGTCCAAATTTTGAAAATACAATAAACAATAATTTAAAAAAAGGAAAAACAAATATTCTTTTAATTTAGCTTTGTAAAAATGAAAAATCTTTTTGAGGATCTGGTCAAAGACAGTACAAGCAGTGGTTATAATCTGCCCCTGCGCTCCTAACAAACCTCTCACATGACTGTCCCAGAAAAGAATCAGAATCTCAAGAAAGTTGAAGAAAAACATTTCTGTTTTGCCTGAAAAACTTGTAGTAATATTCCCGAAATCAATTAAGCAATTGATTAAAGTATAGCAGCTAGGTAGGGTATGTATATACGTCGTTGCTCTTGATCTTGGCCATCGAGGTAAAGAAAGAGAGCTTGATCCAATTCTCCCAAGTCGTAAGCCCCAGATTCTTTGCTGCTTCTGCATAATTTAGCAAATCAAATCAGATTAGTATTGAAAATAAAGGGGGAAATCAAATATTAATTCTTACATATTGTTGAAGGGTGGTCCATGAAGAGCTGAGGACGATGATGAGGATGATTGCATCATCCCAAATGAAAACATCTGATTATGATTGATTTGATCATTGGCTGCTTGCATCTGATGCTGCTGCTGCTGTTGTTGTTGTTGATGATGATGAGCTATTTGCGTAGGGTGATGATGATCGTTGCTGCTGACTTTGTTGGAAGCCATGAGAGAGAGAGAGAGAGAAATAGGGCTTCTTCTTTTTTCTTGAAGTGAAGTAGGTAGTAGAGCTCACATTAAAAAGGAAAACCTAATTAAACCTAGTGCTAGAAGAGAAATTTGGTTTGAAACTGAAATATTTAATTCCCTCTAACTTTATAGAGGGAAACCAGATGACCATACTATACTTACAGACAAAGCAAAATCAGAATACCTCTCTATCCAGAGAGATCTAGAGGGGGAGAGAGAGAGTCGGTTATGGTTATGGTTATGGAGTAATTGAATTAAGAGAGCGGATATGAAGGGGGAGGATATATATGAAAATGGGGAGAAAGAATTCAATGCAAAGGAGGCAAAAGACAAATGCTATTTTAAGCCTACTTCCCATCTTTCTCTGCAAAATGAGACGACTTTCTTTCACTGCACATATATATATATATCAAATACCAGTCTAACTTCTCTTTATTTTATTTATTTATCAGTTTCAAATTATATTTGCTTACCTTTATTTAACACTATTTGGTGAGTTTATTTGCAGATAAAGCAGTAGAATTAAACGTGTCAGTGTGTGTGTGTAATTTTTATTTGTATCTCTTATAAAATGTTGTGATGAAATGAAGGCAAAGATTTGAAAAGACAAAGACATAATGTTTTTAACTAAGCAATTTCGTTTCTATTACCATCTATGTTAATTCAATCGGTATGGTAATGAGATGGGATATTATCTATTAAAAACAGTACTATTAATTAATTTCCTTCTTTCTAGGGTTAAATTTCATTTGCAGCACACACACACACACATATATAAGCTTTAATAATATGAACTAACATTCCAAATTCCAAATTGATATAAACTGCTGATGTAGTGGTCATGGAGGCCAAATCTTGTCCATCACTACCACATATATACTGATTATAAAATTTTAGCAGTTTCGAAATTAAGATAAATTGATATATAGGAAATTAACTCACATGTTGATCGATACAACAATTGAATTTATAAAGCACAGCCTCTATGTGTATATATGTATTAATTGAGGAATATTCAATATTTATTTTATCGGTATTTAAGAAAATTCATAGTTTAATTTTATTGAGAATATAACTAATTATGTATGAATTTTAAATAATTATAGAATCTATATATTAATTCAATAAAATAAATTCAAATATTTCGTCATTTAGCGAATAAGGTATAGTCAAATCCTGATGTAATATGCTACTAATTTTTTTATTGACATTTGGATTCATCAATTTCTGGAAAATTAATGATTACCTTAAAACATATAATGAACAATAGAAATACAATTTCAATTAATCGCACTGCCCTTGTGTCTGTGTAGTTTGGGTTATTTATATTTCGTATCTTATACAAATACATTTGTAATGACAAGACAAGATATGTAAATAATTTGTTTGTTAGGACTTTTGGAAGATACCGAAACTAACTTTTTTACGAAATCCTTTGCAAAAATATTAAATTACCCAAGGCACCATATTAAATATTGTAGTATGACATTTTAATTTTTATCTGGTGTTTTTCTTTTAAAAGAATATTTATGATAAATGAGATGAAATTTATTTTTACATTAATATTTTGCCTAGCTAGTTCCCCTATGTATGCCCCACTTCAACCTCCCTCTTTCCAAATAGACTTTCTGTTAGATATTATTAAAAGAAGTCGGAATAATTTGGATTAGGTGTAAATCATCAACTATCTTCCATTGCAAATCACAAATTAATTAATTTTTTAAAAATTCAATAATTTAGGTCTTCTTAGGGAAAATTGCATGCGTAGCTAATACTTTCCAACTACTCTTCCAATCCCTATAGGATATATATAAAATTATTTAATTAATTATATCAACTCCAAATGTATCAAGGAAATGGTATACAAATATATGCTACATATACACATAGATAATTTGTGGGAAATTCTTATATTTTAGATTTCAATTGTGTTATGAATCTGAAATTATAAAATTAGCATTGATTACTGTATAGAAAAAAGAAAAAACTTGAGTACTTAATCAAGAACTGCATATTCCTAGCTATTATATATTATTAGATTTTGATTAGTTTGAGTAGCATTAAGTATTGGCTTTAATTGTTATGTTTAAGTCACACCCAATCTTGTTATGATCAAATTATTCTTTTCAATTCTCAGTCAACAATTTATTTTTCTTTTGTATTAATGGTTCATATGTACTTAATATTAGTCACATGTAAAATTTAATAACTGATTATTGTATTTTTCAACTCTCAGTCAACAATTTATTTTTTCTTTTGTATTAATGGTTGATATGTACTTAATATTAGTCACATGTAAAATTTAATAACTGATTATTATATTTTTCTGTAAATGATATATGATCCTCAGCGTTGTTTATTTTAATTTGGAAAATTCTATTTTCAATACTCATAAAAAAGCAAATTAAAACTTGAAAATTCAAAATAGAACCAGTTGAACTTGAATGCCTTTAATTACTTGGAGAAGTAATTTTATGAAGTTGACTTACAGAAAACTACTTAATTCAAAGTCAGACTTCATTAATCTGGTCTTGGTTAATTTAAATAATTGTGTAATCAACGAACTAATTCAGATTCAATGCATCAAATCAACCATCTTAAATATAATAACAAGATTTACCTTCTAATTAATTTGTATAACCTTTTTTATAATATGAATTTCAAACAAAAAAAATAATTTCAATTTAAAAGCTACCTAATTTTTAATATATATTATTTCTATTTATTACTAATATGTTTGAGAATCTAGGGTTTGCACTTGGTCAACTATCATTCTTTGGTAAATTATGACCTCTATAACTTTTCAATTCTGCAAGTTTGAAAGCAGCCATGATATTAAGTTAATACACATATATAATTATTTTCTATTGTTAGAATTTAGTCTGGATAATATCATAAATTAAGTACTGGGGAAAGAAACATCAATGCAGTTATATCCATCTACTATACAATTTAGAACATTCATTAATTTGTGACTATTTTGTATAATCACTATATTATATTTTAAAAAATATAAACATGTTGTTAAATAATATATATATATATATATATAATATAATATAGTGCAGAATATGGAATAAGTTCTGTATTTGAATGGCAAATTTGGATAGGCTAAAACACTCTTGGTTTCAATTGAAAAGATAGAAAAAGGGGGAAAGTGTGTAGATCTTAATTTGATGGAGCTTAGCTTTTCTTCGAGAATTGGGAATCTTAATTTGTATACATACCTAATTAAACTCTAATTAATTTTTTAATATTCCATTAGTTATAAATATTACTTCCTCCGTCGTTTAGCGGCCAAAAGGGATACGACAAGAAAGTAAAATATTGTGTTTAAAAAAAATTAGAATTGAACATTTATTTATTTATATGAATAAGGAAAAAATGACATATATATAAAAGATTCGATAGGCAGGGGTGTGTGGGTATCTGAATAACTAAAATAGGCATAAGTCAGAAGTATTTATTGATTTATGATAAATATAGTTTTGGCGGATAGAGTTTAAGCTAATTTCTGCAAAAATAATACTCCAATTAACTTTGATAGAACTTAAGAAACAGTGGGCCCAAATTATATGATAAGTAAAAGAGCAGTGGGTCCACCAAGATATATAATATTCATTCTCCTCCTAACACACAAAACTTGTACAAAATGGATAAAGAAAAAATAGTGACATTATTTGACTCCAAATTCATTCATATACTTAGGGTCGAGAGCAGATTGAATTCATTGGCAACCTACTAAATAAACTAAACATTCTGTCTCAAAATATATAATCAGCTTTCAAACAAGATCAGATTCAGATCCATAAAAATAAAAATAAAGAAACAACCTAAAATCCCAGAAATATTTTTGAAGTTTGATCGGATAAGTTGCATAACAACCACCATAACAGCTCACAGCATGCAGTCTGTTCTCGCCGGCAACCTTCTGAAGAAGTTGAGAGGCACAGATGGGAGCTTGTACCGGAACCTAGGATGTCTCAACACATAGAACCCCGACAGTAGGGCCACCACTTGGAATGGTGTCACATATAGAACCACTGCCGCTATCAAGCAGAATATAACGAACAGAGCCGTCGCTCTAGGGTCCCGCCAGCTCAACAGATTCTGCAGCCTCTCACCTTGTGTTGCCAGGTCCCCTACAACTGTTTGAATCCTCCCTGCAATGCTTCGTAGTCGATCGTACCTCATCCGCACAATGTCCGCAGGCCGGGAAGTAGGGAATGTGTCAAACTCCTCATCGAGCTCGTCCGGATGAGCATTGTCCGCGCACGAGAGTCGAGTATCCATGTGGGGAGGATGTCTCGGCCTCCACCGGTAGTACCATACCCCAATCAAGAACAGATACAGGAAGACTGTGGGCAGGATCAGCTCCGGATACATAACGAGTATCAGAAACAAGATGTGGATGAGGACCGTTGTTATTGGGTTCTTCCAGTTGCAAATCTGATCGAACCATTTCCCAACAGCTATTAATCCGCTCAGAACCCCCATGATTCGGAAGAAGTTGGCCTTGCTTCGTCTCATACTCCACATGTGGGAGCCCACGTCCAGCATGTACTCAACAACCTCCTTTCTTAGAGGGGGCTCGGCACGGCTCAGCCTCATGGAGACGATCTGAGTAGCCTGGTGCCTCAAACTATCCAGTTGGCTGACAGTTAACGGATGAATGTAATGCATTTTAGGCAGCAGTGGCTGGGAGTAGAGATGCATCATATTTACAAGAGACGAGCATGTGAACCGCACGGCTAAATGAATTTCTCCCATCTTTTTCACCCCCGACGGATGCAGAACTAGAAGAGGATACGAATGAGTGTACACGCGATCTGTTTCTAGAGTGGAGAGGCGAATTCTGACCTTCCCTATTCTTGAATCCCTTCCGGGTTTATCTCCCCCTTGCAAGTGACAGTTATCAAACACACCGATAGTTACAACAGTGCACGGATCGTAGACTTCCCAAGTGTATTGCTCGTTCCATTTAGGAGAAAAACTGTCGATGATTGTCCTTGTCCTGATCCACTTCTGTCCGTATTTGGCAACACAGTAAGCATCAGTAGTCGCACGCCCGTCTTTTGTTTTCATGGGAGAAAGCCCCTGAGCGTTTAGAATCCCCAGCTCGAGAACTCCAATGCTCGACTTCCATAGTACTTTAGCAGTCGGCCTAAGATCGCTGCTGTAGTGAGTGGACTCATCCAGGACATGATAGCCGCCCTCCAAACAAACTCTCATATGAATCTTGCTGGCAAACTTCATGTCCTTTTTCTTTTCGCCATCGACAATGATATGCTTCTCCAGATTAAACCACCTTGTATTCACAGGCTTATGATCCAATCTCCTGTCCACATACTGCAGAGGAATACCACATCTTCCAAGAACCTCGTCTTTGTTGGGCCCAACACGGTCTTCCACACTCAAGATCAGCGGCTCCTCAAAGGGTTCTGCAGCCACGAACATCAAATCCTCATTCCACAAAGGATTGATACTTTTGCTCATCGAAACTCTAGTTCGTAGTGCCTGGTTTCCGAGGATGGCCTTCACATAAACTTCGGGAAACCGGCCTTTGTCGCTGGGCTGCAAGTCCTGAGCTTCGATTACGTTCACTCTTAGATACCAAAGCTTAGGTGAAAGATAGACCTTTGACCTAATATTTGCAAGACCGTCAGCACCACTGACCGTTGCAGCATCTGAATGCCATGCCTCGGGGAAAGCCTCGTCAGCTTGCGTACCCATCCAAACAGCCAGCATGAGCTCTCCCTTCGCCTTCTCATTCTTCCTATCCTCCAACCTATACCACTGAGGGGCCAGGGGACTGTCGGGAGGAACCCGTTTTGGGACCTCATTCAAATCAAATATGACCCGACCTATAAAATCGTCCTTCACTACATCCTTGTCTTTCACAGTAACCTCGAGGATGGAGGCCTGGATCCGATCCTTTGAGAAGGCAAACACCTGACTCCACTCAGGGTTCGACTTTTTCTCAAAATGGCGGGTTGTGCCCTTATAGTTTCCTAGCCTGACCTCAACATATGGGTCACAGCTACCAGAAACATCCTTTCCAGGTAAATCTTTGGCCTTCACAACACGGACGTAGAGGTACTGCATTTGCTCGACCAGGTCATAGGTGCTTGTCAGCTTATCTCCGGTAACCTTCCCCCCACCAAGGTGGGGGTTGGTTTCCTTCAAAGAGAAATCTTCATGCGGTGGCCTCTGCATTTTGCTCAAGTTTCTTTATGCCTGTAAATTGTACCATATCCGGAATTAGGTTACTCATGAACTTGGAGACACCACAAATTACTGATAAGTCCTTCATGTAAAAGATGTTGACCTAACTCTCATCTAACATAATCGATAAACAGAAAAAAGAGCAAACAGTAATCATACAAGTACAGATTCAAACACGGAACATCACATACTATTCTTTTAGTTTAGAATAGAAACCTGATATAGAAAAAATCGTCTCAGGCAGAAACCTTGAAGTAGTGAATCTTTGAGTGCTTCAAACCTGCAGATGAGCACAAGCAAGACAAAATGACCCAGAAAATAATGATTAACTTGTTACATAAGTGAAAACAAAACAAAGAGAAAGCAAGCATTATTAGTAAACATGACACACATTGATTCCCATATCAAAACAATCCACATATACTCGAACTTCATAGCTCGTATAGTAGCCTAACGAAACTAGACAGCAATAGCACAAGTAGACAGACACAGAAAACATAATGCTAAACTTTCTTATCCTCGAAATCCCAAATAAATCTCAGCAATATAATTCATAGCACATATTCAGGAACAGGCAAATACAGTTCTCACAGAAGCATTAAAAGAAGCAATTTGAACGGAAAATCAAATGAACGAAAGCACAACAAACTCGATATCGGTATCTCTTGAAAAGTTATATTATTATACAACTATGTCAAGAAGAATCAGGAAAGCCCAAAAAATAAACTTAAAGCTTCAGATCTGAGTTCATGAAATGTGTGGAATGACAGGAAACTCAAGATCAAACATAAAGCTGATCAGCAATAAATAATACAAGTACACAGCTTATGTCCACCCAAAAAATAAAAAATTAACACACGCTCACACACTATGAAGATGTATGAGTAGAACATGTGAAGAAGAATGTACAATGCGTATAAATGATTCTAACAACCAAATTTGTCTACCCATGAAAATTTAGTCCTCGCGGTCACTCTTCTACACAGCAAAAGAACTTTGTTAAACTCAGATCTTCAAGAATAAAACCACAGAAGCACCCCTTTCCCCTCAAAACAAGGAAATAGAAGAGGAGCCCAAGAAAAACATATGAAACGACATACCCAAATAATGCAGCTAACGACCTAAGGAAAGCAACATCCAAAGCTCATATTTCTCTGCAGAGCATCATGGTTTTTGTGTTTTTACAGTCAAATAACTAAAGGACCTTAAATAAAGATACAGCTAAAGATAAAAAGATAGATACATATATATATATATATGAATATACCTTGAGGTTCATGATAAGGTTCTTGAGTAGATGGATTGGAACAAGTGAGGGCAGAAGAAGAAGAAAAATAAAAGCAAGGGAATAAAAAGGAGAGAAGGGTTTTTGTTCTTTGTTGCCTTTTTGAATGAAGAAAAAGAAAAGGCAAATACACAAACCAGAGAGCTCTATAAGCAGAGCAGAGCAGAGCAATTCTTTTTCTTTCTTTTTTGCAATTAATTTCCTTGTTCTCTTTCACACAAATTAAAAAGAAAATAAAGTGACTGGTGGGGTGGGGGACACTGGGAAAGATCTGATTAATCTGCTTTATCAATGCCAGTGCCACTAAACCCAACTGCGTGTACTGTGTGAAATTTATTTATTTACGGAGTATTTTTAATTTAATTTGATTTAATTTTATGTTCAGGAGAAGGAATGTATGTGTGTTTATGCGTACTATTTATGCAACGTCCGAGTATCTGTAGACTGTAGTGTAGTAATTAGTAATGTAGTTCTACTCACGCACGCTCTCTTTCCTTGCTGTCTTTTTTTTACTGTGGGGCCCACGTCACGCGTGCCAGGACTTTGGTCGGGACGTCGCACGTGCCGAATCCGTGTATCCCGCGCCAAGCTTAACGTTTGTTTTGGGATTAGTCATACTCATGTAATGAATTTATCGTTGAATTTAGTTCGTCTTAAATTAGGAAATAAAATGTATCCTAATATATATTTAGAATGTCATGTTACTTACCAATAATATATTGTTAAGATTTTTTAATTCTTGATGTTGTTTGAAATGTTGACCTAATATTTGTGTTTTTGCGTTCTTTACAGGACTAATAATGACACGACACCCAGCTCAGCAACAACGTGACATGCTGGCTCATAAAGTAATGGAGTAGCGAACATGTGGAATTGATGACCAAGTCCAATAAAGTTGAGAAAGTTGTGCCAAGTACTCTTCCACAAATCCAGGAATCAAACAATCAATTGAAGTAGTTCCACATTTCCAGCATGATGTGCGAACGTGACAAACAGAGTGTGGAACATGTGGGCTTGTGCTATATTCGTGGATCCAGACCCACGATGTCTATCTTTAAATACTAAACTCATTCCTTCAATAGATAGACATTATTTCCATATATATTTTGTAGTTTTTATTCGGTATTGTTCTTAGATCTTAAGAACGTACGTTTAGTAGTTTAGAGATAGTGTTGCTGTTATAAGTGTAGTTTAACATTGTAATAGTCCAACACTTGTTTTGATTATTCCTTTTTGGCCATAAGGCTTCCGTGTAGGTTATTAATTTATATAACTTACGCAAAAATATCATCGTGTCTTCTACTTTAACTTCCGCAATTTTTCATCTAGAGTGGTTGATAAACTGTCATATATAATTGGTCACGCATTAAATAAAAAGAAGAGAAGAACATAAAATATACTAGTAGTTGGAAAAAGGTGGTCATTTCCTTTTAATTCGTTTTCCTTTTCCTTTATCGTATGTAGTGATATAACGACCTTGATTCTTAGGTTTAACGATAAACTTTAATACGCAGTACTCAAGCACGATCTTTTACTCATTTAAGCATTATAACAAATCTAAGTAGCGAACTTTATTATTTTAATCAATTTAGAAAGTTATCAACCACGCGCGCAAATTACTCATTTTTTTGTTGTTTTTTAACATTTGTTTGAATATTGTGTAATCAACCACATCACCACAACCATGTATCCTTTTTTTAAATAGCCATCCTAAATAATTATATAGAGCGACTAAGCATTTATTTAATTTTTAAATATGTAGAGCTTTGAAAAAAAAAATCAGTCATCAAGAGTAAGATTAATCATAATCACAAACATCTTTTTGGGTATGGTTTCGATTATTCCCGCAGTTCGCCAATTAATTAATCATAGACATATTTTAGTGAATGATGTTTAGTAGATATACGAAATTATATATCGTTACAAACCCCAAAATATTATTATGGCGATTGACGAACGATGAACAAAAATCTACAACTCTGATTCAAAATTCTGTATACTCTTCCCTTATGGTGAATGTGTCAAACCATTCGACTCTTTACCCGATCTAATATAAAAGACTGATCAATCAAATAATAGATAGTAAATGAAGTTTAAAAATAAAAGAATTGCTAGTTGTAGAATATTATTCTCATCAAATTTAATTAAACATAAAATACAAATAAAATAGCGATATTTTAGGCCATTATTCTCAAATTAAATTCAATTAACTTAAGATTAAGTAAGCAAAATAATATGAGTTTGGTTTGGTTTACGCATCAAGGTGTGTGTGAGTGAGTGGGGAAACGGCACAAGAGAAAAAATGTTAGCGTAGTGTGTGTGTGTGTTAGAGGTATAGAAGAAGAAGAAGATGCTCATACATATATATATATATATATTCTCACGCTTTTTCCTTTGCACCCAAACATCACTACTCCTAACAAATAACAATGGAATCCAATGCAGCCATACGACATCGTTTGCCTTGCTTGCTTTCGAAAATATAAATCACACCACAATATTTTTTTTTATTTCACTAAAATACGTACACATCAGCTTATGATAAACCAATAATTAATTAGTTATATTAGGAAATTAATTAATTATTTACATAACATTGGCGGAGAAATTAATGTTGCAATTGACATAGTTTTGTAACAATTCTTTTATTGATTGATTATAACATCAAGTAGCTTAAGTCTTAATGAAGGCATAAAACACACATAACAAGTCATAAAACACACATAACAAGTCATAAAACACAAGTACAGAGATGAAGAAGGCATGCAACAAGGCTAGGTAGCTGGTCAAAGCGACCAGTTCATGTGGTGGGTGGAAGAAGAATCGTAGCCACTCGCTGATGGCTGCAGCTCGTCAGCGGATGGAGCTAAGCGGAGGTCCCTACTATGTGGAGTATTGGTAGTGTGAGAATGAGAGGGCAAGGGCAAGGGCAAGGGCCAGGGCATCTCATGGTGGAGAGAAGAATGATCACCACCTTTAAACTCCCACAAGGGGCATGATGAGTATCGACTGGAGTCGGGGGAAGGCTCAAGTCCGGCCACACTGTCTGTGGGGACAACTGTGTTCACCCCAAGATCCAAGGCATGGCTTCTCGAGCCCCACGGCTCGTTTGACAGAAGAGAGAGAGCACCCCTGGAGTCGGAGATTCCGCTCAAGCAGTCCTCTGCACCACCATACCTAGTCGGCGGCCCTTGTGAGTGGATCTGCCATGGAAGAAGCTGGAAACCGGAGAATCCATGCTCTCTTCCAGCGAATGATGAGTAGGTGCTGACCTCTGTCTCTGGACCCCTGCTTTTGCTGTGATCATCTGATTGAGTATTTGAAGTATTAACACATCACATAATCCAATCCAATCTGTCAAAGTAAACAAATGTGGATGATGACTGACCAGAGATTGAAGGAGAGTGGGTTGCATAGCGGGAGGATGATAGTAAAGGGCCCGGAGGCGGCTTCCGCCTGCGCTCATTGTGGCCAGCAAGCCGCCTCCGGCAACTCCGTTTCCCTTGGTCAAATTCAGACAATTGATGAAACCTAACCCTCACAAGGTTTAGTTGCAAGAGTATTCATTCAGACATCAAAATCTTGTTTAGTAAACATAATCATTTAACAACAAACTACTTCCACTCTAAGCAATGCAAGCCCAGAGACAGAGACAGAGACTTCACCATGAAGCTTTAATACTGCACTAACCCCAGTTCCCCTAGTAGCACACTAAATTCACACTAAATTTTCATGTACAGTCTAGGAGGCTAGGACAGGACCACCACCAAAAATAAAAGCAGAGGGTAAGATCAATAATACTCAACTCCATGTTGGTGTGTGTTTGGGCTGTTGGGCATCTACTAAAGCCCAAAATTGAACTCTCAAAATGTCCCACAACATCACAGGATGAATCATCACATTACAACAAAAACTCACTAGTCAGGCAAATGGTTTAGAAGAGAGCTCCAACATTATTATACATCACATCAAGTCCTTGGACATCAGCAAAAAACAACAATTAGCATAGACCACAAAATATTATCTTTGAAAATGTAAGATTATGCATTTTACATGTGTGCCACACCAGGCCCCCCTAGTTGATCAAAATTGAATCTTGAAAAAGGACAAGTTAAAAATTTGAACCCAAAAAAAGAAGCTGAAGCTGACCTGCTACACTGCTGGCAAAACCTTTGCTGAATGCCTGCAACAATCACCATTGGAGATTTTGAATGCATACCACAAACTTTGTGCCTACAATAGTAAGCCTTAGAATCACTCAGATCTAGTTGGCACCCCTCCACCTGGCACCGCGGCGGCTGGCCCCCCTGAACCACTGCAGTCCTCCCTTTCTTGGCCGGAGACCGAGGCAGCGCCGCCTCCTCCTCTTTAGGCAGCAGCCCACCTGCAATCTTTGAGCCCACGCCTTCAAAGTAGATTTTCTTGCCAAACTTCAAGCCATTGATGGAATCACCCCCGCCACCTGAATAAGAAGAAGAGGATGAACCCTTTTCCATAATTGATTGCTACAATTCTCTCATGTGTTCTCACTGAAACACAAATGCATTACTGCAAGACATCATGCTCCTTAATGCATAAAGATTGTTCTTTTTTTTGCAGCTAGATTTGGGAAGAAGAGAGGGAGAACAGTTTAACTGTAAAAGAGTCTGGGAAACAATAATTTTCTTTGGAGAAACTCAAGTGCACTGTATAATAATCAACAGAAGTATTGATTTCTTAATATTGTGAGTGAGTGAGTGTGAGTGTGCGTGGGTGGTGGGAGAGCATGGTGTAATGTAGAGAGACCTGACAAATGGGCCATGATGCCAGCTTGGGGAGTGTGAAGCACAGAAGTATAGGCTTCTACACAAAATAATTGAGAAGCAAAAACTAAGAGAAGAGAGAATTTGTATTGAGTTTTTGATTGATTTTGGAACTTCTCTAACAACTTTTTCGGCCAATAACTCAACTGTCGTTTTTGTTGTAGCCTTTTTATGCTCTATCCCTCTCTCGAAATTGAAATTACAGCAGTAGCTCCATGCTGTAATCTGTTGTTGGTGATGGTGTGACAGAATAAAACTTCATTTACTGTTTTGGAAGTTCATTCTTACTCATTTATAGCAGTGGGGGCTGGTGCTAGTTAGGCATGGCAGAATTTGTTCTGAACCCCTAAAGACCTATTCTTTGTAATGTATAGACTAAAGAACAATCCATAAAATATCTATTTCAAAAATATGATGAAAAATTTATTAAGGTTTAGAAATTTAGTAGTACTTTAATGGTGATGAAGCAATGATTAGCAAGATCTTCCTCTTCATAAAGTAGAAACTGGGCTGGCCGAGGGAAGTTTATTTGGTTTGTAATAACATTTCGATACATTAAAAGAAGAGAAAGTCATTAACTGTTAGGAGTAATTTTTTCTTTTTACTTTTGTAGCTATGATACTGTCTGTGGTTTTCAGCTCATGTATATAATTATATGATGCATGATTCATTAAATATATTCTGGCATTCAGTGAGAAAACAAAGTGCTCAGATTTCATTAAAATTAACTTCCAAGAATCAGAGAAATGAGAAGGGTCCCCTCCTCCTCCTCCTCCTATTTCTGAATTTCTGATGGTGCCCAAACTTGTCCTTGAAATTATTGGTTGCATAAAGGGGGACCTTTGCCATATTCAACTTCATATCAAAATATATACTATCTTTTTACGTCCTACATAAATATGCACATAAGAATTTTGATGAAAAGTGGTGTTTGTTGTATTGTTTGTTGTAGGTGAAGAAAATAACGAGTAATTGTGAGAAGAAAAAGAGTGTCGCATTAGTAAACAATAGTACTAGATTTTATATACTAATTTTATATTATGGCTTGTGAAAATGCTTATGATCATGTAACCACCATCTACCTATACAGTACAAGAAAGGTTTAACCTGCCCAAAATTTGGAGGCAGGATGAGTTTTGAAGTGATAAAATCTAGGACAATAGGGGGTGGGGGTCCCTAAATCATTAATTTCTTTTACAAGGATGTGACCATACATGGTTATGGTGCTACTACATTCACGAAAAGAAAAGTAATTGAATAACTGTTTACAAGTTACTCTCTCAACTCCAGAGGGAATCAATATAAGGATGTGTATTGGGTGCAAAAGACTGAACAAGCATGTTCAACATCCCCATACCCGAACCCGAGCCCAAAATCGATAGGTACTCATTCGGGAATCCAAGGCTTCTAAACTAATGATTAGACCTAAAGAAACATGTCCATCTGCAAGAATCACCAATCATCGATCATGAACACATGGACGAGGCTTTTTGGAGCATAGAAACAACTATCGATACAAGACACAGACATCCTCAGAATTCGCCTCACAGCAAGGTCTTTTGCTGAACTACCCCATATCAAGATCATGAATTCTTTGAATCAAATCTAACCAACAAGTTTAGTATTCCTAATTCATAGCAATGTTTTTCTATATCCATCATCGTAAGCAGGGAATGGGGACGAAGAAGAATGAGCAAATCAAACATAAAACATGGCACAATGAGTGAAGAATCTTGAATTTACCTGAATCATGTAAGAAGAAAGGTTACTTCTTAATCAACTGATTCTTTATTTTCTGGGATCGCGCGCTCTCTCGAACGCAAACTGTAATCCGCATATAGTTGTGCCATGAGAGGCAGAACTTGGGCATCATGTAACCAAATACTAGTATAAAATATATAAGAAACACAAAAACTTGTTATACTCTTCTGCATTAATAAAAACAATTACTTCCAAGAAGTCTGCAAGGCATAAGCACGAAAACACGAACTCAGAAAACAAATATTGGAAGGCTCTATGAGCCAATAAAGCTTCAACCCTCAATATGCAGATACAAAATTTATATGCACTCGACACCAACTTCAGCAGCACGTCTGGGCTTATTCTTCCTTCTGCTTCCATGTTGTCTATAGCCAATAGGATTGATTAGGACAGTAGCATTATCTTTGGTTACGACTGAATCATCCTCCTTTACTAAGTCATCACTTCCCTTGATCTCTGAGGGCCTCTTCCTCTTCCTCCCATCTTCTGTACTAGCTTGAATCTTGCTGCTCTTACTCGATACCAAAATTTTCGTATCTTCACCATCTTCGTCTTCTTCCTCCATCTTTTCAATTACGTCTTCCTCCTCAAAGTCATCTTTCATTGGCTTTTGTGGCCTTCCTCTTCTCCTGAGTGGTACCTTCTCATCCTCACCGCTTCCCGTAGTATCCTCACGAGCAGCAATAGCTGATTGTTTCTTTCCTTTCCCTCTCCCTCTACCCATTCTTTAAAATCAGTGATTCGAGCAAAATTATGATACTTCTGCAATAAATAACAAGGACATATGACTTCTTAAACCAACCTCTTAAAAGGTAAATGGTAGATTTCGAGATGGTGCAATCTGAATTTAAATTAAAGTATTCTGAATAACCATTAACCAATAGAATTTGCAGATAAGTAAAGTAACAAAAACAAATCTACACCTCAGCTTTGAAAGAATCAAGAAACAAGAGGAACTAACTAGTTCTCAGATTTAGCATACACCATATAATAAAAACTTGCTAAACAATACTGCAACAAGAAAATGAGCTTCAAATCCCATAACTAGAACATCAAGAAACCATCTTTTCTTGATAACTAAACGAAACAATAGAGACACAATATCACCGTAGACTCGTCAGGACCCGAAAAAAAAGAAAAAAAAAATATATCACCGTAAACCGATAGCAATAGACTATAATCAGATCATTACTTTATATGACAAAAAATTATAATAAAATAAGGAGAGTTACATACCAAATGAAACTGGTTACATAAGAAACAATACCCTTCGCATCCTAAACAAAAGAAACCATTTTTTCCAATAATCCGATAAGATAGAGAAGCTGCATGAATAGATTCAACGGTAAAAGGGAAACAAAAAGATGAAGTATTGGTATTATGCTATGAGTGAGGATTAGATTAAAATTTGATCTGAAACACAGAAAAGGCAAAAAATAAGATGGCCCAGATTAAATAAACAGCATGCGAAATGGATTAAAGATTCAGAAAATGAAGTGAGATTGAAAAATATTGGATATGTTTTCAGATTTCAAAGGCTGACACCAGGCAATGAGGTAAGGGAGGCAAAGACTGGAGGAAGATGTAGTTAAGTGGGAAGTGGTGAAAAGGATATTATTTATTCTGGGCTAAAGTGTAACTGAAGGTAACAAACTCTATTTGTTCGGCAATTTTTGATGTGTTTCTTTTGTATATACTTTTAATTAAATTAAAAATATATAAATAATAAAAATGATAGGATTAATATTTTCTATATATTCGAAAAAAATTCACTTACAATGAGACACCTTAATAAAATATACTTATATCACTACATGCTAATAATAATGAGATGAAGAGTAATAATTAAAGATAAGGAAAAAAATGGGACAATTTAAATAAATAAATAAGAAATTGAGAGGCTATCTTTTGTTATGTATCTCATGTACCATTACCACACACCTTTTGAAGAGTCAAACTTGTTATCTACAATAGAGAATTATGCATGTAATAAATCTGTAGGTATGTGTGAATCAATATGTGCTTTTGCACGTGACATATTCAAAATTTTGTCATAGAAAGATTTGAAATTCGTATGGAGTTAAAAAATGGCCTTGATGTATTCAATTGGGCTCATCTCAGAATGTGATCTACATTTGATGGGCCTTAATTTTGAAGAGTTGTTTTCAACTCAAATTAGATGTAGACACAACTTTCTTTCTAGACTGGATATAAATATTAATTGATAGCACTGAAACTGAAACAAAGCCTCCTTGCCAATCTTATTCGAGTTTATCATATGATCAACATGGATTGATTCTCTATGAAGGTAACACACATTGAAGCTAGCTGTCAAATGATGTACTAATGCAGTATATCTTTACAAAGGCAACTGATTCGAAAGGAGGTAGGTAATTATTCAACTAATTAAGGATAAGGAAAAGAAAAAGAAATAGAAAAGACGAAGAGGAAGAGGAAGCTCTCTCTTTGACTTGATGCAAGGCAACTAACTAGTCTGTCTTGATAGGGAAAGCATTGTGACATCAGAGCCTTCTGAGGCTGAAACATCTTGCTCTTGTTCAACTGTACTGTTTGTTTTCTGCTGTTGATCAAGCATCATCTTCAGCTTCTTCCCTTGTTCTTCAATGCTAACTTGTAAATTTCTTTGTATCTACAATCCAATGAAAATGAAACAAACATGAGCCTCAGATCAATGCATGAATTAAACATGTTGAGAGAGAAGGAGAGAAGCACCTCTAGTTGCTCGTGGAGGTGCATTTGGACGTCTAGTTGCAGCTGCAGTGCCTCTTTGATTTGCATACCACTGCAAGAATAATTGTTTTGTGATTTTGCAGCTTGAATTACGTAAGTGAAAAAGAGAAGTAATCTTATATACGTTTCCATGTCGATTTGAGCTACGTTGGTTGTGTTTGTCCTCTTGTTTGATCTTCCTGCATTAACAACATAGCAAAATCATGCACAAATTTTGACAAACGCTTCTTTCTTTGTGAATCATCATCACAAGCGTATGTATATATATACCTTCTACTGATTCTGGCACATACTTGACATTCCTATATTTCTTCATAAAAGGAAAGAAATAACACATGATGTTAGGACAAAAGAGAAATGTAAAAATGGATATAATGAAAGAAAAAAGTGGAGTAAATGTACCTGCAGATGGCTCTTGACATGAAAAATGGTCAGTCCCTCTGTATCCATCAACTGCAGTATTCCCTTAGGCCGAGCCTCTAGGAGTAGTAAGTAAAGAGAGAGTGATCAGTATATAATGATCTTGGATCAAAGAAAAAGAAAAGAAGCCTGCATGGAAGATTCCTTACTCTCAGGGCCTCCAAGTCGATTCACACAATCAAGGAATCGATCATGAAGATCTTGAGTCCACCTAATCCTTGTCTTACTTGATGAAATTATGATAGGGGATCCCATATTATTACCTGATGCAGGTTGCTCACGTCCAAACTGGTTCATGTTGGGAAATTGAGATGCACCAACATTTTGTGAAGCCTGCACACACACACACACAGAGGACTAATGGTCATCAAGTGGCAAAAGAAGGTAGAAGAAGGAGGGTTGATTCTTTGAGGATCATGAGGTGTTCCTTCTCAGAAACAACATTCACCTGTGCTAGTTGGTGTTGGTGTTGATGAAGATTGTTGAAAGTGGTGGTGCTTTCCTCAAGATCATACCGAGATAAGCCCATGTAGGCCTCAGTGGCGAAGAAAGCAGCAGCAGCAGATGATCCGACCCTGCTAATCATGGCATTAGCAGGAAACGGGATCTGCTGCTGAGGCCTATTATGACCTAATCCCGATGCCCCCGATGCACCGGAGGAGGTTTGAGGAAAGTTGGGAAATTGAAAAGGGACACCATAACTATGGTGCAATCTTTCTTCCATTAATGAGCAGCAAACAAATTATGATGGTGTTGGATATCTTAAGGAGAATGGCACTGGAGGAGAATCTTGTAAGAGCCTGCAAAGGAACACGTGGCGACCGGAAATAGAAGAAGCTAGAAATTAAGCAATAAAATGCTAAGAAACAAACTCTAATTAATTAGGTCATGCAAGTTTTTTCTTATTAATTAATTTTGGTGCTTCCTAGATTTCTAGTTTAAAAGGTAGTGTTAGTCTTGTAATGAAGGAGTGGATATATACTGGATATGATTGGACAATGAGCTATTGACGAAACCAAAGGCACAAAGTGTTAAATTAATTTATGACAAATTAAATAATAATCTAATTAGTGGCCATTTTGTCTTTCCTACATATAAAGACATGTTACAATTCTTCTATTAGCCTCCAATCACCACCCACAACACACATATATACTAACATTTGAATAATTCACAACATAAAAGTTTTAAGAACAATAATTCACAAACAGACAATTTAATTACGTTATGTATCTCAAAAATAAATAAATAAAGTTCTACGACGAATATATCAATGCCCTGCCCTAATTGAGGCTCATCTCATTATATATCTGTCAACACCAGATCTAGTTTCACAACTATAAATTTAATAATTTTCATTTCTTGCTTAAAGCTTCATATTTATTAATTTTAGACGTTGTGTTGAATAGGCGGAAAATTGTGTTTGAATCAATTTACTATAAAACGAGAAAATTATATATATTCATATAAACCACCTCTTAATTAATCTCTTAAATACATATGTTAGAAGAAAAAGAAGTGCATCTGAAATATAAAATTCAACAAAAGCTAGCTCATATAATTGTCTCTTTGGCTACTCAAAAGACAAATAATTAATTAATAATGCAATCCTCAACATATATATTGGACAAGAAAATTTTCAATTCGTCTGGCATGGTAGATAGAAAAATCCAAGATTAATCTGTATTGAATGAAATTCATTGATTATGACTTGAAGAAATGGATAATATATAGATATTGATATTCACCAAGTCTGCATTAATGTTGTTCTTATAACTAGTTATTGATAAATTCGATCCTAATGATATAGTAGAAAATGTTTGGGCTACAGTTATTGGGCCATAACATAGGCCCAATTAAATCGATGTGCGGCCCATAATGTCCCCAACCGACCAACCTTCACAGACACAGCACCGGCATATCCCCTTCAATTAACGTTTGCATTCCCCCCTCCCTCCCTCCCTCCCTCTCTCTCTCTCTCTCTCTCGTCAGAGGTTTACTATCGGCATATCCACTTACAATCCCTCTCTCGAGGTGTTATAATTTTCTCAAGCCACAACAGCCGACGAAAATCGCACGAGTCGTTCTGGGAAATTTGTTCCTGCTGGATTGACTTCGCATTTCTATGGAATATGGACTCATAGATAGCAGCGGTGAGTGTAATCCTCGCGTTTTCAATTACTTCTTGCCCGTGGAAGCATGTGCTACGCAGCCTCTCTCGATCAAATATACTTTCTCTTAATCGAAATATGTTGCTTCGAGGATATGAGCGGTGGTGTTTCTGAATATTTTAGATCTTAGGTGAAATTTAGGTGTTTTTTTGTTAAATTTATAGCTTCATGAAAGGGTTTTGGAAGTTTGTGGTTTTAGAGGTAGGGTCGTGAAATTGGGGTTGCACGTTTTGATTTAGGGCTGTAAATGTTGCTGAATTCTGCGTCTTGACCCCAAAATATAGTCGAAATTCGGTTTCGAGAGTATCCCGCCAGTTTTTATTCCGGGTTGTGGTTCTTTTATATATTCATTTCATTTCTCAGTTTAAAAAATGGGAATTTTTAGCCTTTTTCTTTTGCCCATTTATCTCGTGTGGAGGAGTTGAGTTTATGTTGAAAGCATTTCGGGCAGTAGTTATCATAAATTAGTTTTTACTGTTCATTTATTACTGCGTGAGCAGGAGTAATTTTTATATTACTCTCAGCACAACTGAATGAACTGATTAATTTGTAGAATAGTTTTTTTCTGCTTAGACTTTGTAGATTGCACTGACGAGTAAGGATAACATGGGGCAAGTTATTTACTTGAATAGCTTATGCGAGTTTGTTTCTTCATTGTCAAGATTGTTACTGTACTCTATGTTAGCCGACCTGGTACTATATCCGGTCAAATACTTTGAGGTTCAAGAGTATTGGTCTGCTTATTTGCACAAATGTTTAGACCTAGAAATTGATCATGTTGGTTGAAACATATGCAGGAACTGATGATGATAACCCTCAAATAGTGTATAACAGAGGTACTGTTGGAAGTCGCGTGGCAGGGAGCGGAAGATCATTTGTACACTCAGCCCCTTTTCAAAGGACTCAAATTGATATGGAATTAGATATACATAATCTGGAGCAAATTGCATATGGTGCAGTTTTACGAGCTTTCAAAGCGCAATCTGATGCACTCACATGGGTAAATCGTGCTAAATGTTTATATATTATGGCTTAGGATTCTTATTTATGATGTTTGCTGCAATAGTATCTCATCTGAAATAGATTTATCTGTTTCTTGATTTGGTTGTTGCCCAGGAGAAAGAAGGCCTTATAACAGAATTGAGGAAGGAACTCAGGGTGTCAGATGACGAGCATCGGGAACTACTTAGTCAGGTCAACAGTGATGACCTCATTCGCACGATCAGAGAGTGGAGGGAGGCTGGTGGAAACCGGAATGCAGCCCCCAATGTCTCCATGCTCATTAATAATCAGTTACCTAGTCCTACAGTTTCAGCTTCTCGTAAACGGCAAAAGACCTCCCTATCAGGAAATCAATTTGGTGCCCCTTCTCAGTCCTTACTTTCTCAGTCAGTGGCTGGTAGCAATTTGCCATTAAACTCCGTTGTGAAACGAGGGCCTTCTTCAGGGAATGGTGGGAGAAGGCTGAATGCTGTATGTTTGACTTCTTATAATAAGATTTAATGAGATAAGATATAATTAAAATTCTCAAATAATTTACATATGTTTTTGTTGTTCCATAGGTTCAGCCAGCTTTCACCTCAGGAAAACCCATGCAATATCAGTTTGGTGATCATGTTTCTTCTGGTGCTCCTATGGATGATCGTTCTGAAAGCATCCACGAGTCTTTAATTGGTAGACGGGTAATGATAAGATGGCCTGCAGACAGTAACTTCTATGAGGCTGTCGTATCTGAATATAATCCTGTAGATGTACGTTCAATTCCTCTTTGTACTTTTATGCCTATTGGATATGAGAATTCTTTTCTTTTTGTTTATATAGGATTTACAGTGTCCGGAAATATATCTGCGCAAATTTCTACTCTACATTTCATTTGCAATGTAAAAAATACAAAGATAAATGGAAAAGATGATGTCTTTCAAAAATTTTAAAATATGTTTTTATCAAAGAAGTTTGAGACTGTAAAGGCGTATTAAGCGTCCAGCCCTAGAATTTTTATTTGTAATTTGAAGGTGTATATCTTTTCACCTTAAATTTTTAGAAGAATTTTTCCCCTTATTTGTAATTTGAAGGTGTATAATGCATCATGCTGTGACAAAAGAAAAGTAGAAAACCATATTTCTATATCTGAAAGGCTATGCTACTTGAGTGCTCGCTTTCCTTTATTGGAAAAATGACTGATACAATTATGAATCACCTTAGGTCAAAGTGGATTTTAAGCTTGCTTCCACCAAAATGTTATTGCGTAGCAGTTTTTGTGATGGTTATGGCTCTTCCATAACGTGAGATATGGCGTTTTTTTTGGTTTTGGGTCAATCTACCCATTGACCAAACCCAATAACCCGAACTGTATTAGTTTAAGTTAGGTTTAGGTTTTTTTAAACTCTTCTCTTCTCCTTTTGCCGTTTTCCTCCAGACATTACATTATATCAATTCTCTCCTTTCTTGGCGACCCACCACACCATCGACCTCCGGCCACCTCCGACGACAATATCAGACTATTCTTGGCTTCTTTGGATAATAATTAAGATGAAGATGTCTATGTGGAGCTTAGTGAGGAGGACTAAGCATTTTATTTCTTATTAGACTTATTTATCTATTATGTTTTTTGCTTGAAGCCTTAAGAACTTGAAGTTGTTTTGTTTTAAGCTATTAAACTTGGGATTTTGTGTTATGTTTGAACTTGGGATATTTCTTTTCTATGATATCAACTATTAGACATGCTTTAATTTTATATTTTGTTTGTATTATTATATTTATTATTATTTAATTAAACTGCCATACATCTGCCGTAATCCGCCATGGTGGCCGCCATACCGTTATGGTGGTTTAGGAGCCTGTCCGCCATGACCCGCTATCTGCATTCATTAACCCTGCATTAACTACTATGGAATAAAAACAATGGGTCAGGATATAGTCTTTTCTCGAGACTTGTATGTAATTATCCCCACCAAGATTTTTATGTCCTTGTAGTAATATGTTTTATAGTGCTCTTATTCCTGTGTTAGTGTTGTGATATTCAAGTGTAGCAGTTGTTTTCTTTGCTTTCCCATTTATGATATATCAATTGTCCTGAGAAATAATAATAACTTGTGCAGATTCTTCTTGGTATTTTCAGGGCCGCCATTCTCTGGTTTATGATAGCAATACACCTGATGCGACTGTGGAGTGGGTCAACTTAAAAGAGGTAGCTGTATTTTGCTTTTGGTAGCACAAATATGTTATACACATAAATGTGATGATACTTATTATGTCAATACTTTATTTTGATATCTTTTCTTTGCTTTTAATTCTGAAATCTCCCATGTGCTTTAATAGTTTGTTAATAGATCATTGAGTTGGAAATTTTTAGATACTCATTTTGTTTGATATGCTTCTTTGTAAAATATTAAATGCCGACAGATATTCAGCACAGCCTCAATCCCCATCCTTTTTCCTAGATTCCTGGAAACACAAACTTTAAGGTCGGATAAGATTAGGTGGTTGAAGGCCGACCTTAGGTCATACGGGCACCTCTAATTCTTGTTTCCTGCCTGATATTTTTGAAGTTAATTGTGCTTGTTTTACTGATTTGTACTTTACTATTTTAAATTAACCTTAACACAGTTTCCCCCTGAGGATATTCGATGGGTGGGTGAGGATCCTGTTACATCTCGACTAGGCGAAGCTGGTGGACCTAATTCTGGAAGAGGGAGGACATCCTCATTGAACCCATACGCCAATGAAATGCGGCCTTCACGAAATGGTGGTATAAAGGATGACTCTGAGGAAATTGAGATTTTGCATACAGATACATTGATTAAGAAGGTATTCATTATATTTGCATTTTGGAATCCTTTCGGTCTTTGCAAGTTTATGGAACTTTTTTTTGTCTTTTGTTATGGCAGGTGGAGAAGGTGCTTGAAGCAACCCATCCCGATGCCTTAGAGATTGATAAGGCCAAGAAAATGCTCAAGGTTAACATCAATTTGCATCAAGAATACTGTGTAGATTTTGATTTTTTGCACTAAAACTCATGATGTAAAATTGATGGTGCAGGAACATGAACAAACCTTGGTTCAAGTGATTCAGAAACTCGTGGATGCATGTGATAGTGGTAACTAAATTATTTAATCATTATTTTTGAGCTTTTTTGTTCCATTACTCGCTTCCTAAAGGATAAGGAAGCATTTTGCTGTGGGGAACATGAAAATACCGACTTTATTAAAACAAATGTTATTTACATCGTGTTAAGACTTGGTCAATTGTAATAAAGATTGAAGAATGGCTGCACATGTAAGAAAATAATTCATAGTGAAAGCAGCTATATCAGCTTCCTTTAATCCACTGAAACATCATACATAATTACTTCCTTGCACAGCTACTATAATCAGTGTTTTGAATGTCTAATTCATCATTGCATCTCTTTATTTTGCATCAGATGACGAGCAACAACAGACTACAGACTATCATGGCCCTAGCAAGGAGCTTGAGATTGCTGAAAGGGCTGCGAGTTATGAATTGGCAAGAGGTTGAAACTGGTGCAGAGTTGGTGCATAATATATTAACAATATGTTCATATTTTATTTAGATGTTATTACTAATTTAACCTGGGTGATGCGATTAGTTTGTTTTAATGGGGAAAAAGAATGTGTAGGGCATCTTAGCTATTGCTTTAGTTTTCATGTGTGTGCACGGATCAATTCTTTCTTTCGTTGTGTTTGGATGCGAAGTAGATTTTCATGTACGTTAAGAAATTCTCTGTTGAAATATATTGTTAGTTGACTCATCTTTTTGCATCATGGTTGCAATACCTCTTAAGTCTCATCTTGTAATGGAGTTGAAAATGTTACTACAAAAAAAACTCTTGCTTAAATGGCATCTTTTATTCTCAAGTTACTACATCAAATACTTATGATCTCATTTACCACTCCGGATATTTAAAAGCTTACTTTAATTGTAGTTTCAATCGTAATTAACTCAGTTTACCGGAACGATCACATCTCAAGTTTAAAAGTTTTTTTTAAACATGTAAATTGCACAGATTGCTAATAGAAATAGGCACGTAAATTGAACATTGAAACTAAGCCTTATGCTAACACCTGTGACTGCCCCCTATTTTCCATCAAGACTTGATACAAAAGCAGTCGGTCAAATAGAGTGGAAGGGGGAAAGTGAGACCCAAAAATAAGAGCACGTCTATTAAAAGAAAAACATTATCCATGCACTACGTACAAATTTGCCTATTCCTTCATTTCCTTCCACCATTACTATAATTTCCGCGACCTCTTCTTTGGCTGTTTTGAAGCTGCCGGCGGCTCGGTTTCACCTCTATCCCTACCTCGTTTTCCAAGGGCCGGAGGTGGTGGCCCCAACCCTCTCTTGGGTGGCCTTCCCACATTCCTCTTTCCCGGACTGCTCTTCTCCTTCACCTTTTCCTTTGTTTGCCTACTTTCTGTACCTCTCCGAGTAGCTGCTGCAGCCTCTTTCTTTCCGCCTCTCTTTACGTTCTCACTTTTCTTGTGATCTGATCCTCCCTTACTAGTGGTGCCCTCGCTGGTCAATGGTGTGTTCTTCAAAACATCTAGCAGTACACCATTGTTAGACGACGAGCCTTGCTTCATCCTACTCAAGAAGTTAGCTGCACCACGTTTCTTTGCGTCAGATGTTGACTGGCTCCTCTTGCTATCGCCCTTTGCTTCTGCTGGTTGTTGCTGAGAAGAAGCAGGCCCACCTTTCCCCTGCTGTTTCACAGATTCAGCTGCAGAGATTTTGTTGTTAGAAGTTTGATTCTTCCCGTTTTTCTTTGAGTTGGCTGAGGAAGCTGCAGGGAATCGCTCTCTTGTTCGTTTCTTGGTGATTTTAGGCTCGTCGGCATCAATTGATGGCTGTGAATGCTGCTGTTTGTTGTCCTCCTCGGCCAGCATTGGAGTATTCTTAGCAGTCGCGGAAAACGACGCTGTTGCCTTTGTTATCGAGCTTCGTTTACGACAAATGATCAAGGAACCAGATATTCTGGGCTTCAACATCAACGACGGGGAAGGTGAAGCCTCAGATTCTTCCTTCCTGGGCATTGACAGAGACTGCAACGAGACCTGCTTCCTGGATGAAGAATCAGACTTGGCATGTTTAGGAGAGATATCCTTCGAGATGAGATGACGAATCTCCATGGCTGCATTCGTCTCAGACGAATTCTTGGTGAAGAAGACGAGGGCATTGTTGACAATCAGCAAAAGATCACGGTAGAACTTGGTGGCGGATCCTGCGTACCACCCTTCCTTCAATCTGGTTTCGACTGTTTCGAGATCCATGTGCTGGAGAATCAGCTTCTGATATTTCAGTGTTTCCTGCCAAAATGAGAGAGGAACAATTAAGAGACGATCTCAATGGAGCACATTCAAGAGTAGCGGCTGCAGGTAGCTAAAAAAATATATTAATAAATTAGGATAACATTGCACCATCCATCAACCAAACCAAAAGAGTGTTTTAATATTAATGTACGAGTTAATTGATTGGAAAATTTTGAAGACAAAAACTCGATGATTAAATTTCAAAGTAGAAGACTGTAACATAGAATATGTTCTTTTTAAGTGAAAAAATTAGAAATATATATAAACGTCCATTTAGGTTCCGACACAATCATTAAAAAATATCGACAAAATTAAGCGACTAATAAATGCTACGACAAATATTAACATACAAATATTACCTGGCTCCGAAGCCGCCGCTCGAAAATGGAGCCGAGCTTCGGCTCCCGAATAGTGTTCAGAAAGTCAACAAACGGCTGCGATTCGGCAGGCAATTCTTTGGCAGCGCAAGATTGATCCTCGTGTTCACGCTCATCACCACTCGTGTTCCCGCGCCGCACCTTATCACTTCCCTCCTCCTTCCTCGATCTACATGCGGAGCTTTGCACATCCGAGTTCTCCTTCATCGCCGCCGCGCCACCGTCGGACTCGGCCTCCAACTCGGTCGACCCCGGTTCGGATTTCGTCTTCTGGTCAGGCTCCTCGATACTGTTCGAGCTCCCGTTGCAGGAATCCTCCCTGAGCGACTTATGATCCGGTTCTCGTTTCGACTGAGCCGGTTTGTCGCTCGCATGTCCGGTTCGACCGTTCCTGACCTCCCCTCCCGCTTTGGCCGGTTCCGAACCCGCCTCGCCGACTCTCAACTTCTCCGCTTCCGGATCTATCGAGTTCGATTCGTTCACCGATAACTGGTCTTTCTCCAATTCTCTGCCCACGGCCGGTTCTCCTCCGGCGGCGGGTGACGCCTCCGGTTCGCAATCTCTCTTCTCCTCGGCGTAATTATCTAGATCTGCCTCGATCTTCTCTCTCCTCTCTCTCTCCTCTTCCAATCTCTTCATCTTCAACTCGAGCGACCTGTACAAACATACCAGATCAGAAAACAGAAAATCTCTCGCCTCATTCCAACAATCATCTGCGTAGTTTAGATCTCGCAACAATGAATCGTATGCGGAAATCGTAAATGAGTACTCGATGTTGAGATCGTAACGTTGGACTTCTCGCCGGAGCTCCGCCACGCGCAATTTCCTAAGCTCCTCCAGCAACGGCGCGGATTCGTCAACGTTGGATTTATCGTCGCAGTCATCTTCCCCCTTCAAACCACCATTCCTAAGAAAGAAGCGGCGCTTGAGGTCGAGATACTTGGACCTACAGTTATGTGCGGTGTGGAAGAGGTTAGGGTCCGATGTCCTTTTCTGAAGCTCCGTAGCTATGGAATCCCAGGCGTGGGTACCGTGACGGTTAACGGCGAAGGCGAGAAGGAGGTCCTCCCAAGTTCCCCAGGCGGCGGGGGAAACGTGTTCGTTTGAGTCCGGCGCCAGGCCGTCTGGTTTGGTCATGTGAGAAGGTGGGGCTCGGTTGCGCACAATTTCAATTGGTTCTCATAGTTTGGCATACCAGATTCATTCCATAAGTTTTTGTTATGTTTAAACGTAATTATGTTTATAATGCTTCGACGAGTACAGGCCTCGTCGTCTAGGGTTGGTTGTGAGAAACACACACATACACACGCAATTTTAGAACAATATAGTAACTAGTATTTTGATTGTTGCCATTCCAATAGACTACTGTTACCCGTTTTCGCTAAACTCAAATTTAGGGTGTTTCTTTAATTCATGTTCTAAACTACACTCCAAATATATTCTTCTTATTCATAAACATATATTTTTCTTTTTTTTAATAATTTTCTAAATAGTTTTTTTTCACAATACATTTTTTTGTAAACAGGTGGTGTACTATGTTTTGCTGGGCCTTTTTACTAATTTCTTTTTCTGATTTTAAAACTATTGATTTGATAGAAATTCAAATAAGGGTTGGTTAGTTAATATTCTTTTTAAGACATTAGAACTTGTGAAAATTGAGCCAAATGAATCTTACTTATTGCATCAAGTATAAACTTACAGAAATGAATGCAAACTAGCAAGATGAAGATGGGCACAAAATTAGCAAGAAGTTTGGCAGTTGGCACCATAGAGTTTCAGATTGCAAGGGAGGTTCAAACAACATTTACCCAATCACAAAATACTCCATTGTCCCAACTTTGCCAATTAAATCTTCAGCAACAAAGATTATTACAAAACTATTAACAACATTCAGTTGTATCAATAAAAAATTTAAATGCAAGAGAACAAACTCAGAAACAAACCATTAACCATGGCACTACATAACATTGATAACAAGATAATGCACCTTCAAATCTTCGCTCCTTCACTGCTTTCCCCACCAAAATCCATCACCTCCGGCGACCTCTTTTCGCCATTGCCGGAATGTTTCTTACTCATATCGGATCTCAAATCAGTCAAGGCCTTATTCAACAACCCATTCTCAGCTTGAATGACCTCGAGTTGTTTCTTCACCTCCAAACACGCTCCGGCCAGCTTGTCGTACTCCTCGCCGGTCCCCACTTTCTCCGCCTTTGAATGAGCTTTCGCCACGCGTTCGATCCCTATTTTGTTCATCACCAGTTGCGGCAGCCGGTACCCACCAGCCATTCGATCAGGCCGCCGCCGCACCGCTGCCGCATTGTAATCGTCCGCCGCCGTATCCCGCCGCGGCACCCTAAGCCCCCACCCGAAGTTAATCACGGCGTGGTCTCGCAAGGGGACGACCGTGGTGGCTTTCAGCTCCGTACCTCTGACTATTCCGTTCACCATTATCCCCGCCGCACCCTTCGATTCCACAGTCGTCGAGAAAAGGCTAGCGATGTTACTGACGAAATTGCCCTCGCGGACAGCGCCGCCGCTGGATTTTTCCCCAAATTTCCTGACGATAGCAGAGGAGATGAGCTTCTTCACGGAGAAATCGCCTAAGTCGGGCTTGAATCGGATAAAGAAGCTAGGGTTGTGGGTGCCGATGACGTTGAATTCGGCGGTCATGGTTAGAGGGCTTCTGATCGGCGAGCCGTGGTGGCCGATTCCGGTCTTGAACATGAAGCTAAAAGGGTTTTGCGAATCGTTAGGGCGATAGGAGAATTTGAGGGAAGGGCCAGATTCGAAATAGGTGCTGAGATTCAGCGAGAATTCTTTAGATTCTCCGGCAACGACCCCCGATTGAAAAGGGAAATTTAGAATGTTTAAGGGTATTTTAGCTCTGAGCAATGGCTTCTGCTCGTCCCTAAATTTGATTGATGCCTTCATACTGAAGCTGAACTGAGCTGAACTGAACTGAACTAAACTAAACTAGGTGATTATCTCCCCCTCTTCTTCTTCTTCTTCTTCTTTCTCTGTTCCTTAAAATCCTTATAGTGAGATATTGGGCAGAAATTTTGGTAGGTATGGTAATGGTAATTATGGTATGCTGAACAGAAATTAATTGGTTGTCACATGCGAGGTGGAAATGACCATTTTGTTCCTCAAATTATACTAATTAAATTGGCCAATTGGGGTTTTGTGATTTCAGCAGCCAGCAGGTATCAAATTTTGAATCAGCCACGTTTCAAATTCAAATTCAAAATCAAATTTAAATACTATGCATATAAGGAAATTAATTCAACAAATTTAGAAATGTTGCCGAGGGCAGCTCAGTATGAACTTTGAATGGAAGTTGTTGAAAAGGCAGGAGAGTAAAGTGAATAAAAGGGACTCTTAATTTTATGGGCTACATATCTTCATTTCTTGGGCCGCCTTCAATTTTGGATTCTATTTCTTAATTTATCCAATAGTTTCTCTATTTATCATAAATAAATTTTATGTTTTCTTCCCCTAAATTTTTCTATAATAAAATTGTAAAGACTTGCTCAAATTTATTAATATGCTCAGCTGATTTTGATAATGACCTATACCCTCAAAATAAAACCATTAAAAAAAATGACAAGGGCCTATGGTTTGATTCAATCCTTGTCTTTCTTATCCAAAGTTTATTAAGATTTAATGAACGATGATGATATGATGATTGTGAGCTGTGGGAAGAGTGGATGGGTATTTTAGTTGAATTATTTATGATTTGAGTGAATGTAATAATATCATCATATGACAAGGTAGTTGGATCCGGGCAGAGACGGAGCGGTGTTGAAAGAGTATTAAGCAAAAGCCCCAAATATTTAGAGATTGAAAGAGCATATTTCTCTCTCTCTCTCTCTCTCAAGCAACCAATCATATGTCCACCTCAGGCTCAGCCCCTCTCCTCCACCTGGCCTCCGCCGCCCTGCTCCTCCTCATCCTACTCCCCTCCTCCACCCCAACCGACCACATTGTTGGCGCCAACAAGGGCTGGAATCCCGGCCTCAACTACACCCTCTGGGCCAACAACCACACTTTCTACGTCGGCGACTTTATCTGTATTATAATTCATTTCTATTACTAAAATTCACCACCTCAATTCATGTTTGCTCCACCTACAATTTAAATATGCTAATGGTGCAGCATTTAGGTACCAGAAAACGCAGTACAACGTGTTCCGGGTGAACCAGACGGGGTACGACAACTGCACGACGGAGGGGGCCACTGGAAACTGGACCAGCGGCAAAGATTTCATACTTCTCGACGAGCCACAGAGGTACTACTTCATCTGCGGTAACGGCGGCTGCTTCACTGGCATGAAGGTTTCTGTGCTTGTCCACCCTCTGCCTTCGCCGCCCATGTCTCCAATGGACCACACCTCCGCTGCGGCTGCGGCGGCGCGTGGGGGACTGCTGGCCCTTGTTTTGCTCTCTCTTACTACTTTGGGTTTGGGTTGGGCGTAGCGTAGCGTAGCATAGCAATTATTGGTTTGAGTGGACCATTTTTTGGATACTGTTTATCCATTTACATTTTATTTTCCTTTTCTTTTTTTATTTATGTGGTAGTGTGCCAGTCAGTGTGTGTTTTATTTACTTGTGCCTTATTAATATTTAAGTATTTGTGAGTATGGAAAGTGTAGTATTTAACGAGTCAACTCCACTATTTTTTCTGCTAGTGAGAGAGATTACTTTAAATTGCATACTTACTATCTAACTTATCATCACTTTAACTAATAATATAGTATTATGTGTGTAATTAATAAGCTTACATTTATTAATTAAATGCAATTATCTGTCTATATATCTCAAATTATTGAAGATGGCAACCACCCTGCATCTCTGGACTTTACTTTCCTACCTAATTACTTAACCCATTTTACGCGTATTGGTGGGCCTACCCATGATCGTATGATTACTAAAAGGAAATACATATTTTATTTTTAATAACATAAATACACAACATGTATAATCAATTTTGAACTTTTATTGATATACTAGAAGAATTATTAATGTAGCAGCTAACAACAGCTGTTTTTTAATTCAATTATTATTATATCCTAAACTTTTGCATTATTATCAGTATTATTTTATTATGACTGACATAATGCAAAGTGTGATGAGGAGCCAGTCCAGTCCAAGTCAATTTAAAAAAAAGTTGAGCGACCTTATTACAATTGCAATTTGATAGAGGGACCTATATTCACGTTCACGTATTCCATTTACAACACCATTATATTCTTTAATTGGCTCCACCTAAACACAAAGGATATTGCATTGCGTATATAATAAATTTTCAAATAATTATTGGAATTATATTATTTTAATGCGTGCATATCAATAATGTTTTCAATCTAGCTTCATACTATTAAGTTACATATAGTGAATTGAATGGAAGAAATTAAATTCAAATGAAGACTTTATACAGTGCAACAACATTTATGTCTGAAAGCCTTCCTATAGCTAGGTTTTGGATCATCTATATTTCCTACTGCGTTTCAATCTCATGCATTTGCTTAACTTAACATTCTTTGTGAATTAGTCAAGAGACGTGTCATTTTGTAGTAATAAATATCCCTAACCTAACTACTGAACCTAAACTCAATACAATTTGCAGGGCACTTGTCCTTTTCACACTAGCTACTGTTTGATGATGATTCTTGAAACTATTGGATCACGAGTTCTGAATTCTAATTCAATCAACAAACAAACAAAGGATCTTGATCCCAGCAGTGAATCTTGCCCAAAAAAGAATCTGATTCCTCATTCCACTCTATCTACATAAAAGAAGACAAATAAAGCAGCAGCAGATGACATTTTTTTCCTTTTCAAATTAAATTTACATTGAATCAATCTTGCTCAAATTATTTTCTTGATCTAACCCTACAAAGCGATTGAGCTTAACCTATGCTACGCTGCTCTTGAGTCTTCGTCTAGACCGGTTATGAAGCTTTGGAGGCGGAGAAGGCGAGAACTCGAATGGAAGAGACGGGAGCTCCATTTCCCCTTTCAAGATCTTGACAATGTCACCAATATCCGGCCTCAACTCGGGCATTTTTTGCAGGCAAGCAAGGGCCAGATTTATGCACAGAGTGGCTTGTTCCTTGCTGTACTCATCATTGAGCCTTTGATCAACTAGTTCTAGTGTGTTTCCACAGTGAGCCAAGCTCCTGCACCAGCTGATCAAGTTAGCATTCTCTAGCTTCATCGGTGAAGACAACACATGCAACGGCCTTCGCCCTGAGATTATCACAAGAATCAACACTCCCAAGCTGTAGATATCAGCCTTCTCCATTGAGTCACCATAGCCATAGCCATAGCCATTGTATTCTGGTGCAACATAACACAGTGTGCCCCTCATGCTCGTCGTGCTGCTCAACTCTCGACTAAAAAGATCCTCGCTACCCATGGAACGCGAGTTGTTCTTCTTCCTCCATCCCTTTCTGTAGCTAAACTCCATATTTTGATCATTTCCTTTTTTATCACCTCCATGGCTCAACTTCCTCCTTGTAGCGATCATGAAGCATTTTCCCAGTCCAAAATGTGGAACTTTGAGCCTACCCACCTTCTTGCTCCTCTTGCTAACTTCATCCATGGCTTCCTCTTTCCACCATTCATGCATCTTTCTATGATTTCTAGCGCGCACTCTCCAACTCTTCGAATCGTCTTTCTCAACACCACCATCATCACCACACTGAAACCTCTGTTCTCCGACAGGATTCTCACACACTTCCTTGCATGTATCCAACTTTATGGGATGAGCCACGCTAGTTTTCTCCTCAATTGCCCCCTTCTCCTCGTCCCAATTAGGATCTGTTGAAGGGCAAATCTGGCTCCCGATCCACTCCATAACATAATCTTTACTGCAGAACTCACCACTCCCATCCTGCTTCCACCACCAATCCTTCCCCCATTGTTTTGCACCTACATTATCTCGACTCCCGTCTTCACCAACCGCGGCGGCATTGATACTCAACTCCTTACTGTGATCCACACTACTCAGCTCATCATCATAAGGCACAAACTTGTTCCACTCCACCCCACCATTTTCATTTGCTGACAACTCCTTCCCCTTCAAATTCCCACCCTTGTTCTCACTCCCACAGTCAGGGCTAAAGTTGAAATTCAATGAATTTATTGCTAATCCCATCACATTGTGGTAAACTTTAATACTGTTCTTGGAAGAAGCAGATGCTTGCAATGCCAATGCAAAATCCACCTCATCATTATCATCACTCTCCACATGAGTACCTATAGGAGGAGTCTCATTCTCTCCTCCTCTTCCTCCTACACCGGCATTCGAGTTTCCAGAAAGTTCTTGACTTTTCCAGAGATCCTGACTGAACAAATCAATACCAATCTCATTCTCACCCTCTATCTTCGACCTAGACAAGCCAAAATCGGAGAGCTTAGCTCTGAACTCAGTGTCAAGCAGCACATTGCTCGGCTTCACATCACCATGAATAACAGCAGGCTCACAGTCTATATGCAAGAAAGCTAGTGCCTTTGTTACATCAAGAATTATGCTAAACCTCCTCCCCCAACTCAAGCTGGTATCACTACAGTTACTGATATCTGAATCAGAAAACAAAGATTCTTGCAAACTTTTGTTAGGCATATATTCATACACCACCAGCCTATTATCTCCCTCCACACAAAAACCCAACAAAGAAACAACAAAAGGGCAGGACTTTAGCCCACCAAGAATCTTCAACTCATTCTGAAACTCCTGTTCACACTGCAAAGAGGCTGAATCGAGAAGCTTTACAGCTACCAATTTCCCATCTCTTAATATTCCTCTGAAGACAGCGCAAGAACCCCCTTTGCCTATGCAATTTGAGGTGCTAAAGTTGTTGGTGGCATTCTTCAGCTCTTTGTAGCTGAATCTGTGGAGCTCCTTCGAAGGTGAAGTCCCATCAAATGGGCTAGTTCTTGACCTGTGAACTAGAGAGTACCATAAATAGTAAATGAAATACAGAATTGCAGAAAGAATAACAAGTGAAGTAGAGATTATGATTGCAAGAAATATCATGCTGGTTTTAGGCCTTGGATTTGATGGGAATGGCTGCCTTGAAGCCATTTTTTCTTCCGGCCTGTTGAGAAATGTGATGCTTTTTTTTTTTTTCTCCTTTTTCTTCTAAGCTAAGGTAAGGTGGTGGAGGACAGAGGCAAGTATTATATTTTCAAGTGCTCAAGTTTAATTAACAACATAGAATATATTATTATGGGGTTTGATGAAATTATGTGAAGATTTGTCTTGAGTGGGATAATTACAAATTTGGGAGTTTGAAAAAATGGTTTAATTTGGATGATTGAGTAGGGATTTGAGTAGAAACAAAATGGAGGTGGGAATTGAAGAAAAAAGAAGTGGGACCCACTGAATTGAAGCTTTTGACTAAACAGAAGCATTTTCAGTTCTGGAGGAAGAATTTTGAGTTATTGGGTTGCAGCGATCATCACTGATCATGATTGTTGATTCATTTTGTCTTTTTCTTTCTATTATAATGCTTTCTAAATTTAGAAGAAAGTAGTAGTAAATATTTCTACTATTTTAGATTATAATTAGTTTGATTGCTTAGAAATGAAACCCATGCATTTCCTTACGTAGTATTCAAGAATTGAGATAGTGTCTGAGTTTTACGTACTATGTATGTTATCATGATGCAACTTCTTAATGAGTTATAGTACCATAATGTTGTATAGGATTAATGGACTTATTATGGAACTCGATCCATATATATTAAAGCTTATCCAAAAGGACTTTTAATTTTTTGGAATTGTGTTCCTAGAGAAAACATGATTGAGATTTGAGCATCTTAATTATTAAACTGTTGACGAAAAGCAGCCAAAAAGAAAAATAGGAAGCAAGTAAAGTTGTGATACATCATTCCCCTGCATCACGACTAAGAATAAAGAAGAATTAATCCGTGAGAGGGGGTTATAGAATTAAAATGTTCTTCCCCCTTTCCTCTCTTTTTTCACCTTTTAACTCTTTTTCATGATAAATCACTTTCTGTAAAATATATTTTACTTGTTACCCCCTACTCCATACATTACTCCATAGTAACACACTACCAACCGTTTGTCTAATTTTTTAGCTTTTCTTTTTTGTCCTTTATGCAATACAGTACAGCTAAGAATTTGGTTTCAAATTCAGACAACCTTTGGAGTCCAGACTGAGAGCGTTGCCATCAATAGTTGAATACTGTTGCTTGCTGGTACCCCCTCTCACCTCCCTCTGAATCATCCTAAGCTTTTCAATTAAGTTCAAAAGAAAAGCCCATATAACGCAAAAAAAAACAAATGGGCCTGGGCCCTCATTTAATTCTATGCCATCTCTCTGTACTTGGTGGGCTATTTTGGAAATAGAAGGCCCAATATCTCAACAGAAAGCCCAATATTATTTACAACTGAAATAAAAAAGATGTCGGAAATGAAGAATCGAGTTGGGTGTTAGGTTTATTTGAGACAAGTTATAAATAGGAATAAATTAACGGTTTATTCCAATTTAAGTCAAGTAGGAGTCCAATAATTTGAACGCAATTAGGGAAAAAGAAAAGCAAGAAAGGAAAAAAAGGGTGCTCCCAGTCACAGCAGTCACAGGTTGCCTTCTGGAGATGGCAAGCATTTAATGGTTAATTTTCTGTGCGCTTCTCTTCCTACACAAATGCACTCACATACTCTCTCTCACACACTCACTCTATTTCCTCTCTCTAGAAACATCCATCACTGCGCTGCCTCCCGCTGATCAACCGCCCCAACGCTTCTATCCTCCCTGTCGCCGAAGCTGCGGCGGCGCTCCAACTCCACCTTACTTCTCTCTGCCTCAAATGCGCTCCTATTTCTCGCTACACTAGAGTCTGCTAATCGCTGCTCCTGTCGCCACTACACCACAATGCACCTCTTTAACCTCACTCGAAATGCCCTAATTTCTTGTACACTATGTAAATTCTGATCATTTTATTTGCTTATTGTATCTGTAAACCCTAACTGTTTGTACACGATAATGTCTGGACCTCCGTTGGTGGAATCGATTAATTTCACCGAATCTGAGGCTCGACCGGTGCTCGGTCCAGCTGGAAATAAAGCTAGATCCCTTGAATTGAGAAAACCGGTTGTTAAGACGAAAAATGAGACGCAGAAGCCGCCGGCCGCCGGCGAGGCCAAGGGGAACAAGTCCCCTGCGTCATTGAAGTCGCCGGGAACGGCTGCGGATAAAATTCCGTCGCCTGTGGGGTCCAGGAAGAATGCAGGCGGTGCTTCATCAATTCTGAGGCAGCGTCAGGCTAACTTGTCGATGAATGCTTCTTGTTCCTCAGATGCTTCGACGGAGTCTTCTCATAGTAGGGCATCAACTGGAAGGATAACCCGACGAATTGCGAATTCTGCGCCGGCTTTAAAGAGGAAGCCGCAATACGGCCCGAGAGGGGATAAATTTGAGATGGTGGAAGGATATGTGACGACAAGTGTTGGGAGTGAGGGTGATGATGCATCGTTGGATGATTCTTTGACTAAGAAAAGGTGTGCTTGGGTAACTTCAAACACTGGTACGTTACTTCATGGAGTAGTAAACATTGGTAGATATAACTGTACTACACATTCGATGCTCATTTATTTGTGATTGCTGTTGAATTCATGATTTTGATATGTAGATTGGATGATACTAATTTTATTTGGTTAACTATGTTTGAATTTCACCAAATTTGGAAATGGAAATGCATGCGAATTTGATCTCTAGACGATGATGATAGTTCTTCATTTGCTTTTATTTTCTTTAAGATGGATGATGTCGGAGTAGGAACTCCTTTGCCGTGGGCAAAAGTATACATAGGACAATTATACCTTTATTAGGTGATTTGCAGTGAATCTACAACATTGTGATCAATCTTTAGTTTTTAAGATAATGAAGCATATGAGAACAATAATGATTAACATGGAAAATACTTATGACAAAAAATAATTTTGAGTAACTCAAATGTTTCTAAAGTAGACCTCATACTATGGTGGAGGATTTGTTCATATGATAATAGAGACTTTTATCTTATCAAACTTGAATATCAAGTCTCTGTTAGCTGTTCTAGGAATTATATATTTGTAGGAAATTTCTGATTAGTGGCCTAAAACATTGAGTCGAATTTGAATTTGTTTGTCTTTTTTTAATTCAATCAGAAGTATGAAATATATTAAGGCTAATTTTATAGCACTCCAGTCATGTATACTCCTCTGATGGTACTGTTTGTATGAACTCAGCATTTTGTCCGTAGCATCTGAGTTTGTGTCATTTTCATTGAGTTGCCAATTAAACACTGCATGAAATATGATGTTTGTGAAATGGAAGGCCTATAATCCTTTCAAGAAAATTAATAGCATTAACTGATGCAATCAGAAAGGGGCTGGGAAGGGTTCAGGACTTCAGGTACAGCTACATGTTTTTTGTACTTTGCTATTTCGGGAATTCTGAGGAATAGAACTCACAAGTATAACCTATAAAGGAATTATGGTGGTTTCTCCCTGGAGATCTTATTATTTTGTAGTTCCCTGTTTAGGAGGGTATTGCCTTTTTGAGGATACATGTTAATGGCTAGGTGGGACTATCATAGACATCAAGTGGCAGTTACATCTTTGGGAAACTTGAAAATCCTCTGTAGCAAAACGAGAGTGATTGAATAGTAAATGCTTTTCATTTCCTTGGACTCCTGCCTTCTGCATTGATAACCTTGTTATTTCCCATCAGATCTCTTTGTCACAGTCTTTGTTAAATTATAGTCTTATATTAAAACATATGGTGCTGAACTATGTATCTATGTTGCCCTTGGCATTGCATGACTGTCTTTTATGAGAATTCTAATTTCTGTCATGAGCATTGGACATTTTACCGTCTTGTTGCAACTATGATGGTGCTGGGTGGGAAGGCTGCTGCTCCCGCCCACACAACCAATATCTTAACTATAGCTTATAAATATAATGTATTATACTCCCCACCCCCAAACCCCTCCAAACACAGAAACCAATATCCTTCCCACCTTTAAGTTTTTCTCATGCGTTTCACACCAGAAGATGATATCTGATCCTGTTATCTGCGCAGCAATTTATTTTTCCATTCACTGCTTTAATTTATCATGGTAATCTCAACATGCCTAACCTGCTTATTTTATTCCTTCTGCTGATTGGATTTCTCTTAAACAAGATCCACTGTACGTTGCTTTCCACGATGAAGAATGGGGCCTTCCAGTGCATGATGACAGGTGCATATCCTTCTCCAGCTCTGTTCACGTGCTGTATTTGAAATTAAAATTAGCAGGAGAATAATTTGTGGATTTCTCGTTGGTCATTTGTCCTGTGGTATTTATTTTGCAGGAAACTCTTTGAACTGCTTAGTTTTTCCACTGCATTGGCCGACATAACATGGCCTGTTATTCTCAGCAAAAGGCTTATATTCAGGTAGCATAACTTCAGACATAGTATTATTAGTTGAAAAGAGACTCTTATGAAAGTTATGATGTCAGCTCTAGGTTTCTCAGGATGCTAATTTGTTGTGCAAGTTTTGGACAGAGATGTCTTCCTCAACTTTGATCCCATGGATGTGTCAAAATTGAATGAGAAGAAAATTGCTGCTCCCGGAAGTCCTGCCAGCTCTCTTCTGCCTGAACTGAAGCTGCGAGCGATTATTGAAAATGCACGTTATGTTTGTAAGGTATACACTGATCCTTGTTAATCTAATTTTTTATCTTTGCAGTTCAATATCCTTTCTGATTGCATTCGTAGGAGTTGCAATTTATTGGATTGTCTACAATTATTTTGTGAGAATGAATGAAATACAATCTTTCACTATAACATTTACTCTAGCAATTTCATAAGCACATTTAAACCTTGTTTATAAGCCCAGTGCTAGAATATTAAAAGGATAATTGAATTTGAGTTGGTAAAATATAAAATGGAATGAAATCATCTCACTTGGATCGGATCATATGTTGCACTGTTGGTTTCATCATCTTTGTAAAACACATAGAAATCTCCTAGCACAGGAAGAATGATTGAGAGTGGTGCATAATATAATAGATTTCTCAAGTGTGATCATTATTCTCATACTTTGTGCAGATAATTGATGAAGTAGGGTCTTTTGACAAGTACATTTGGAGTTTTGTGAACCACAAGCCTATTGCTCCTAATTTTCGTTATCCTCGTCAAGTTCCAATCAAGACATCAAAAGCAGATATCATAAGCAAAGACCTCGTGAGAAGAGGATTTCGTGGAGTTGGACCGACAGTTGTATACTCGTTTATGCAAGTTGCTGGGATTACAAATGACCATCTTATCAGTTGTTTCAGATATCATGACTGCATAAATGTGGTTGATTTAAAAGATAAGAATGAGATGACATCCAAGAATGAAGGAAAGGTAGATGAAGATTTTACCCAAATCGAATTGTCGAGAGATATGGATGATCTGAATTTGTCAAGGTAGCGAGTGCTTTCTATGGGCAGCGACTTGTGATTATCTGTAATTTCTCATTGTCATGTGAAGGGGATAGTAGTTTCCCACTCTTGGATTGGATGGGCTTAATGCTCTCACTTTTATGTACAAGTCATTAAAAAAAAAGAAGAAGCTGTCCTTGTAGATTGCATTTTACCTCTTGATGTGTATATATATTGCTTTTCAATTTAAGTGTATATGTTTACCGTTAATAAGATGACTTTAAAACTAAAAATGTAAATGCATAATTTGCTTTTCTTAATCATGTTTCTCTAACTTGTGCCCCCTAAATGCAGAATTGTCTATTTTGAGAAGTTATTTGGTTCATTTTGACATGCGTTTACAGTAATTACAACTATTCTTGGACTCTTAAATATATAATGCAGTACAATATACGAGAACACTATTGGACTGAAAGTTGAGTTCAAGAATCAATTTATTCTTTTTTTTTCATATTAATTTCAAAACATTATTGGAGGTAATTTGAATAACATTAAACTTGTTACATAATGGCAAATTCAATATAATTGGAATCTTCTGTTTATATTCTGATAATAACCCCCAAAGCTAGTCAGATCAAATTGGATTGCCTTTTGACAAATATAAATAGAATCTTTGGCGTGAAAAACCGTGCCCCTACCGAATATGAAACCCAAAAATGACGAATATTCACAGGTTTCAAGAAGCTAATCTAAAGCTCTTGCGTTTTTTCTCTCACCTCACAATATTGGCACAAAACTTGTGTGTGACAAGTTGTCCAAATTCCTCCGACTGTGTACCCGCACCGCAGTTTGAGTTGTTGCAAGTTCGATTTCAACTCATGTTGCAAAACACACAATTCAAAATGCCGCCTTTTCTTTTTTACCATTTCTGGGTCTGATTATTCGAATGAAGAAAGTTGCCAGAAATAGCTGCTGCAAGAGCTGCTTTGAAGTTGGGATCATTGGTCAATGTAGAAGCCATTTGCTCCACAAAGAACTGCTGCAGCTCTGGTGCATCGACGACTTTGGGTCTCACAATATTTCTTGATTCTTGTCGATCTACTTGCTTTGGCTTTGTAAGGTGAAGAGTTATGGCGGGACTCGTTGAGCTCACCGAAGTGGAGCAAGGCACGGGGCCTAAAATGGAGCTCTTGTTTGACCCTGCAGTGCTTGATTCCACCTTTGATGGCTGAGAATGGTTGTGCTCACCTTCATACGTTGCAACAAGGAGTGATTGATCCTCTACACTTCTTTGAACCTTCTTCTTCACAGGGCACGTTGGGGCAAAAGAGCATTTGAAGTAGGCTCTTGGGCAAGGGTTGTCCCTTGTCACCTTCTGTCCATATTTCCTCCACTGATATCCATCCTTCACTATCTGGTATTTGGGAAAAAAGAAATCAAACACACTCCTTCAGTCTAAGAAGCACACCATTGATAATTTTATGAACCAATCAACCCTCTACCAAAAAAAATAAAGAAAAATGCATGGGACTCACAAGGCCTGTATCAGATGCTTCTGTTCTAACGCAAACACGAGAAATCTTGGGCTTGATGTGCTCTTCTCTTGGCTTCTTTGAGCTTTCTTCATCACTTGAGCTGCTCTCGGAAGGGCCAAAATTCAACACATGATTAATATTATTGTTATTTCCATTGCTGCTCTCTGCCTTCCTCTTTCTAGAGTTGTCTGCTCCATTAGTATTCTTGCTGGTGTGCTGAAGAAGCCGATTTCTGAGTTCAGTGTAATTCTCACACATGACTGTTAATAATTCAGTCAGTTTCTTGTTCTCAGCACTCACCCTATTCAGCTCTTCTATCAAAGCACCTTTCTGAGGAGAGGGAGGAAATAGCAAGCAAAATACAGACTTAATTAGTTTAGAATAAATTATAAATATGTAATTGCAAGAAAGTCGATGATATCTATGATTGTGTGTAGATCGAGTAAGTGAAGAGTAGTGTGGGTGATGAAGAAGATTGAAGCACTCACTTCTTCTTCCTTGACATTCACAACATTCCTTCCTAATCCAATGAAACTGCTCTCCAACACATGTTGTTTCTGCAATCAAAAGGAAAGGCAGGCCGGGATCATCAATCACAGACACACACACACACACACATATATATATGTTTCTAATTTATAAGTAGACGTACCAGTGGAGGCGAATACCGCTCGCTATGTAGACGTACCAGTGGAGGCGAATCGTCGAGAAATCTGAGAGGCTTGGCGTTGAGATCCAATGAGTTGTTTAGCAAGCTTGTGAACTCCATACAAAAATGAATTGATCCAATACAAAGAAATATATATGTATGGTAGATCGAAAGAAGGTGGTGTCTAGATTGATGTATTGTGCAGCAGTTGCTAATGAAGAGGAGATGTGTGGGGGGTTTATATATATATATAGTGAGAGAACGAGAGAGACAGATACATGTTGGAGGGAGGGAGGAAGGGAGGAAGGAAGGTAAGGAGGAAGATGAAGTGATGAGATAAAATAATGGTCCTACCCCTTGAGAAATAGTACGTGGCCTGATTCTAGACACTTTTTCTTGTACATGTAATAATTACTTTAGTATGTATAATTATATGGAATGGAACAGCAGTAGAGGAGTTGAGTTGGCAAGAAAATAACTTAAACCTAGCTAGCTAGCTACGTCAGTCGTCAGTCGTCAGTTCAGTAGTCAATTTATCACACGCTTTAATAATTTATTTTTGATTGAGTAGTAGTGGAGTAAATTGGAATTGGATGAGATCAGAAATTAAAGTAAAAACAGAAATCGAATACCAAGTGACTGAGTGAGTGCAAATATATTAATTAGATATATGGACTACTTTCTTAGACTTGCTCCTAAATTGATAGATTGTGAAAATAAGGTGTTGTTGTTTGGTTATATGTGTTTAAAAGAGTAATCAAAGTAGTAAGTAATATTTGAAAAGAAAAAGGGGAAATAAATAAGAGAGAGAGACAGAGCAGAAGAAGAGTTTGAGAAAACAAGAGAGAGGGGATTGATTTGATTGAAATTATTTGGAAGGAAAGTCAAAGTCAAGCCAGCCCAGCCCACCTTTGAAACTAGTTTAAACTTTAAAGAAGAAGAAAAATAACAAGGCCGTACCTTAACCTTAGCTAAGCTTACTTGAGGCTTTTTACCTAATCACCCTCCTTAAAATTTTAAATACTAGCACCATGCTCTCACTGCTCTCCCGTATTCTATTCAACTATAATTTCAACCCATTTCACTAGGACACATTTTCTTATGCTTGATTTTATATTAAAAAATAAAATAAAAATTGACAATTATATATCATGAAAAATAAATATATACGAATTAGCTAGTGTGATAAAATTAGGAGTGTTACTCTGAAAGTCTGTTTCAATTAATTGCAATCAAGAGCAATATTCTTTTTCCAGTTCAAACCGTCCAATTCAAAAACAAAACAAAAAAGTAAGCAGCACGTGGTATCAATCAAATTAAACATGTTTGATTCTTCAATTGCATATAAAAAGGAACTTGTTTATATTTGAAGCAGCTTGCATATATTACAAATATTGTTTTTTTTTTAAAGAAAGAAAGGAAAATGATAAAAGCGCGTGGGAGAATCTGGCTTGTGTTAGTGGCATGCAATTGAATGGAGTAGTATAGTATAGTATAGTATAGTATAGTATAGGAGTAATTGTAACGTGGAAAATGCGCTTACACGTCACAACAAAATCTCCCTCCACTCCTTTCGTTTTGGCCCCACCTTCAACTCATGTCCTAATTCATAGATGCTGTACTATAATTCAACAAACTCATCATCATCATTATCATATATATTTCTATTGAACCTTGGATTATATATAGTAATAATAATGTATTATCATATATAGTATTATTATAATCATGTAAAATATGGTAGAGAAATTGGGGTGGCTAAGAGTGGATGTGAGTTGGGATGGGAAGGTGGCCTTTTTCCTCAAGGCTTTTCACTGTGATGTGAATTGAAGCCCCAGATCCTTTAGCTTTTGGTTTGAGAATTTGTATGCTTTCTTCCTTGGATTCTTCTCATCAGACGGTTTTACCGGGAACCCACGGCATAATTAATAATGCCAGTGCGAGAGAGGGAAGGAAACACGTTTTGATTGAAAAAGTTGTTTTTGCACTAACGTAACGCTGACAGAGTAACAACCGGTTTATTTTATTCTCTAACTCATTTCATGGCAATTTTCCCTACTTTCGACATTATTCATTTCCTTCCATTTTCACATATTAATTATTAATTAAATGAACCCGGATTAGTACTTGTACATTTATAAACAAATTTGGTTAATTAAAATAAATTAACGCAGATATAAAAATAAAATAAATTAATCTTAGTGAATTTACTAATCCAAATTCTGGTAAGTGGAAAGTGGTAGTGGAGGAGGGAGGAGAGTGAGAGCATTAAGTTTTTTCTACAACTACAGATATACGGAGTACTACTTTTCTTGGTGCTGTTCATTCAAACACCTGTAAAATCATGTTTCCAAGCACATACTCTACTACTACTTACTGCTAACTCTATATATCCACCCAAAAAACCTCATGAATACCTATACTTGTAGTCGATTATTTGAAGACCTCCCATGAAAGGCCGCAGCGGCTCTGGAATCACCACACTGCCATCCTCTTGTTGGTAGTTCTCAAGCAAGCAAACAAGCATTCTCGGTACAGCACATGCTGTCGCGTTCAGCGTGTGCACAAACTCAGTCGAACCTGAACCGGCTTTCCCCTTCTTAGGTGGGCTTGAAAGCTCTGGACGGTAGCGAATGCCCAGTCGCCTGCTTTGATAGTCCGTGCAGTTAGAAGCGCTAGATATCTGTACACCAAACGGAGACATGTAGCTTTTAACAGATTGCAATGCATTCTTATTACTTTCTACACTAAGATATCTTTCCCTATATTATATATAACTCAGCAAATAGTAAGGCCATTAAAAAAAACATCAACAAGTATTTCTGGGATAAAACCAAATCATACCTCTCCGTAACGCCCCAACCCAGGCATCCACGCCTCCACGTCAAATTTACGATACGCCGGTGCACCCAAATCCTCACTTGCCATGTCCAAGGTTCTGCAAAGATGGGATCATAGAAACTAATTAAGTTATTGATAGTTTTTGTGTGTGTGTTTTTTTTTTTCATTAAAGTATATCTAATATAACTAAAAGCTGTAGTTGCCAAATAGCCTTGTTAGTATAAGTGTACAATTATAGGGTCTAATGATTAATTTGTATTTCATTCTTGTTACATATATCGATAAATTTAAGAGAAAAATCTTACAATGGTAAAAATAAGACCAATTTTACTTTTTTATACAAGAGGCCATTCTTTCTTTTTCATATGAAATGGCTACTTACAATTATTACCACTAAATTCAATCAAACCTCCAACTCTCCAAGGTAAGTGAAGGAAAATGCAGATAAAGGAAGAGTATGTACGCACTTAAAATGAAGTCCCAACAACGAGAAGAGGTCTTCCTCAATCTGAATAAGTTCTTCATGGAAAGAATCACTTTCCTCTGGCCTGCATAAGACGAACATCTCTACCTTGCTGAATTGGTGAACTCGGTAAAGGCCCCTGCCGCAATTATTAGAGATCAATCAAAATGGCCAAGGGAACAGAGGAGGGAGGTAGAGGAGACGAAATATATACAAAGAAGACGAAAAACATAATTCAAGACTTAAAGGGGGGAAAAGCCAAACATTAATAGCATTATCAATTTTTATAAATCGTTAGAATAGCTTAAGACTTTACCACAACTCAAAAAATTACCTAGTTGCACTGCCTGCAGCACCGGCTTCTGTGCGAAAGCAATGGGAGAAAGCCACATATTTCAAAGGCAATGATGCCTCAGCAAGTATGGAATCCATATGGATTCCCCCAACTGGAATCTCAGCAGTTCCAATCAGGCATTGATCACTGCCTTCGATTGAATAAACCTGCTCAACATTGTTAGATGTATAAGCTAACCTAAAACAACCTTAATGCTTCTCCCGTAACAATAATAGTGTACTACTGTTCACAAATAGGACCATCCTGGGATTATGGGGTTTTGTATCAAACATAATTCAATTCTAAACCTTCAACTATTCAATTTAGGCATTGTAATACACTAAAGAAAGATAGAGGCAACACATTTTAGCATCAAACAAGGAGTGTGATGTTTCTAGATTTCACAAGCAAAAGCTTACAACTGTACAAGAGGCTTCTACCTCTTATAATTACAAACTATAGTTACTGTTTGTCATGCCAATTTTTTTTTTCTTTTTTTGAGGGGAACAAGACTTAGGATGACGAAGAGTGATTGCTAATTTGCTAATAAACCTGATTATAAGTGGTAGAAGCATCTTGCACTGTTTTCTTCCTAAAATGTATTGTAGTTTCTTACTATTAAATCAAATTGTAGTGCATTTTGAGCATTATCAAGTCCATTGCAGAGGGTACTGCTTTACGTGAGATGTTACCTGAGTGTTAGTTCCACGGGGTTGGAAACCACACTTCTCCACTACAGAAGATCGGACAATTTCTGGTGTTGTAAGAGGTGTGAATCCCCTTTTCATGACTTCTGATACAGCCCAACTTACAAGGCCCATCTCTAACAACACTGCTTCATTTTTCAGGTAGTAGAACTTAGACCCACTAACCTGTAAAAATACACAAAAACATAATGATCCAATGTCCAGTGGAGTACACTATTGTCATCCTTTAAGCAAGTGTTTACTAAGTAGGACATGACTGATTACACTTATCTCCATCCTAAAGCTCCCTGCAATCTCATCCCTCTACACCGGATAAGGCAAGTAATAAGGAGAAAGGGTTAAATTGAAGAAAATGCCACATTGTTTAAGATTATCAGATATCTTACTATAAGGGAAATGCTTTCAGTGAGGATATTCTATTTTTAGTAAAGGTGATTAGATACTAATAGTCAGTGACCTACTCCATGCTATTTATAGAGTACCTCAGAAGCAGCATCAAAGTCTAATATATCCAAATCTTTTCCAAGCTGAACATGATCCTTTATAGCAAAACCAAACTCACGAGGCTTACCAACCTATAAAGAGCGTGAAATAGTGAGAAGAAGAAAAACGAGGAGAAGATCCTGAGGGCGAGATGTGGCTTACAAACCATTACCACTTTTCTCACAGTGGAGCAATCCTCTCCGCCTACAGGGACATCGGGATGTGTCATATTTGGCACGCACTGTGCTTCCTGTTGGAGTTCCTCAGTAAGTTTGAGCAGGTCTTCTTCCAAGGTAACAAGAACATCCTTGAGAGTTTTACCTGGACAAAGCCAAATTAAAAAGATAAGAGACATTGTAAACCAGATATTCGAGAATGAATTTAAATATACATGCATGAATGCATCACCTTCTTCAATGAGTTTCTGACGCTCAGAGGGTTCAAGTTTCGCCTTCATCTTGTTTGCAACTACATTTCTCTCTCCACGAAGCCTTTCGACTTCCTGCAATCTGTGAGAAATAATTAGCAACCAGAACTAATTTACCACGGTTTTAATCAATTCCAAAATAAAGAAAGTAACTGCTCCTATATAGGTGCCTCAAATAGAACTTAAGTGGCCTCGAAGAAAACAAGCAGAATGAAAAATCTCAGTGCTGAAGCAGTTAAGTGACTCATAATATACTGTGGCATTGGTAAATGTTTAGTGCAGGAGGCACAATCTCTTCATTGTAGAAATTCAAAAGGGTTAACTATACGTTTAGTAATAGTTTCCAATACTAATGGATCAATTTAGCAATCCAAACTTAATTAACAAAAGATCGTTTTCCGTCCAAAGCCCAATAGCTAGAATAAGCACACACACACCCTTTCCGCCATAAATCAATCACAGACGTTACAGCAAAAAAAACGTATGGAGGGTGCGAAATAGAAAATGCATAAAGCTATTCCAGAAACTATAACCTGACCTTTTGAGCACTCAGCAATTTATCATAGAGCTCCAGCACAAGTTGCAAATTAGCATTGGAATTTCGAGTCTTGATGTTGGCGGCAACGGCCTCCTCATTATCCCTTATCCACTTGAAATCTATCGCCGCCTTCCATTGCGCCGCCTTCGCAACTATAAATCAGCACCCAAAAACAACAATCCAGTAAAAAGAAAGATTCACGAAAGAATTTAAGACAACCCATAATCAGAAGTTGATAGAATTGGCACCTTTGGTCTGGTTTGGGGTCGCAGCGACGGTGGTAGAAAGTGCTGTGACGAGAAGCGGCGGCCGGCAGTGGGAGTGGAGGTGGTGGAATCGGTAGGAGAGACGAGTAGAGGCAGGTGGGAGGCCGATAATGGGAAGAGGAGAGAGTTTGAAGGTGCAAGATTGCAGTCCGATGGCCATGGCTGCCACTGCCACCTCTGGTTATGTTATGTTATCCTTGACTGCAATTTAATTTGTGTTTTGGAAGAATAAGTATTTTTTGGAGATTTTTTATTTAGTGATTGCATGAATTTAATACATACTCAGGTTTGAACTTCAATTGACTACAAATCAAAATTTTGCCATGAATTGATTACATAATTATCTATTTTATTTGTCAACAAATCCTATGCTATAGCTATACTATGCAACACCAATGTACTAGTACTAGTACTAGTATTAATTTAGGTATCAACCCAAAAATGATTCTTTATTATTAAAGCTTAAAAGTGGAAATAGACCAGCCCAAGTATAGATATAATGGTCCAGCCCAAATATACTTTTTTATCTCTTTTATATATGCTGCTGTTTATTACTCCATTTATTCTTTTTGGTTTTTTTAAGAAACTCTGACTTCAACCATTCAATATTAGGGGCAAAATAGGAAGTTCATTTTATAAATTGTAGTATTATAATCCAGCAATTGGATGAAAAAACTTGACTTTTTCTTTGTGAATAGCATCAGCATCTACTCTATTAAATTGGCTTATTATTGGTTGTTATTTTCAACGTACTATTCAATAATCAATTTATGTATCCAATTCAAATTTAATAAATGCACGATTACAGCATATCAATCTTTATGGACTATATTTATTAATGGAGAAAAGGTTTGTTATATGACATATCTATATATATATTTATAGGAAAATATATCTATCTTGCAAGTTAAATATACTCCTTTTCCTTCCTCCTACATAAATAAGTTAATTCATATTTTAAAAAATGTTTAAATAGTGAATTTATTCGTAAACTTTCTAAATTTCTCATATTTTTTGTTTGATAATTAATTAATAGTATGGGATAACTAAATATGTATATCAGTAAATTAGGTCATAATAAAAAAACAAAAAAAACTTATAGATAAACAAGTCTATGTAGTGGAATATATATAAAATAAATAAATGTATTTATGAGAGACGAGAGAATACTAGCACAGTGTTTGGTGGGTTCTGGGATCAAATACTTTACATTAATTGTGTTCAATAATTAATTCCAAATTGATAATGATGTATGTTGAAAATTAATGATTGAAATATTTTTTTAAAAATAATAATAAATCAATTCTTGTGTACGATTTCAAAGGGATAAAGATGTTGTCCACCCAAAGTTATGCAATATTTAAACCAAAAGGAAAAAAAACCTAATTGTTAGGCAATAGTAATAATAATATGTCTAAACTAAAGATAGCAGTCAAAAACTTTCTTTAAACATGCAAACCACTTTTTTTTTCAATATATTATTATTTTTCACTTAGATTATTATAGAAAGAGAGAGACTAGAAATGACATAGTTATAGTTATGTCAACGACTTAAGGGGGTTTCCAAAAAATTCTGCGGGGAAGACCATTTCTTTAGACGAAGACTATATCTTTTTCTTTTTTCAGATGGTAATTTTGAAAATGGAGTGTATGTGATTCAATAAAAACATAATAAAAATTCTATCAAATGAAAAGATTTATTTATTAATAAGAAAAAAAAATGTGAATGGATTACTTTTTAATTATTTTCCCATTTTTGAAACTCATGACTTGATTCTAGATTATTATGTGTAGATCTTCATATGTATTGGTACAAAATATTGACAACTGAAAAAGGGCAAAATAAGAGTAATAATTGAAAAGTAAAGATTACTTTATACAAATGCGCGCGCGCACACTGGATTAGAATTATAAATCTATTTACCCCTGCGATAAATGACAAAAAACGTAGAATATTGACTGCTAAAATGAAATATGACTATAATTTGTGATGTCATACAAACAATTAAAGCATATTATAAAAAATAAATTAGTAAAGGGAAAGGGCCTAAAAATTTAGTAGATTATAGAAAATGAAATTGAAAATTTTCCAGCAGTAATAAGAGTGATTATATTATAAAACAACTACACAATCCCTAAAGTTGAATGGAATTGAAAATCAAAATTCATTGAACTTGTTTTACTTTGCAGCTACTGCCTCGAATCTAAATAAATATAAATAAGAACGCTCTTTCTCTTTCGCTCTCTCTCTCTCTCTCTCTCTCTCTCATTGGCTTTTTATTTGCTTCTCATTTCAAGGGCGAAACCCTCTCCTCCTTCAACTACATATAGATTGAACGTATACTGCTACTTGTGTGCACGCTCGCTATCTTTCACCCGATCGCTGCTATTGAAGTTCACGTTTTTAAGGTGATTTCTATGTGGATCTATCGTTATACTTTGTATATTGTTTTTTTTTCTCGTTTTACCTCTTTTGCGGATTCAATACTCTGGATGATTATTTTGTTGGAGGGTTCCTCGATTTCGGCCTGATCGTGCGTTTTTTGGTACTTTTTCTTGCAGATCTTGTTTACAGATCATCAATCTTTGACACTTCTGTTTCGAGTGCTCTACTAAAGTTCAGATCTTGAGCGTTCGCAAAATTGGAAACTCGTTGTTTCAATTAAGGTGTACTTTGATTTGGGCGGATCGCGGATCTGATGTGTTTCAGCTGATTGTTTGAAGAAACGATCAGTTTTCGACAGATCAGCTTTGAGGGTTTTGCAGAAAATTAAATCTGAGATTCGGTTGATTTTTTATTTAATTTCTTGGTCAACGTGCTTTGATTGTGTTCGTGGAAATGTCTGTGACGCATAAAAGCGATTCGATTCAAATCCGTGAGGTTTATGCCGACAATCTGGATGATGAATTTGCATTGATCCGGGAAGTCGTTGATGAATATCCCTTCATTGCTATGGACACAGAGTTCCCGGGCATCGTGATCCGTCCCGTGGGGAATTTCAAGAGCACCAATGAATTCCATTATCTCACGTTGAGAGACAACGTGGATTTGTTGAAGCTGATTCAACTAGGGCTAACATTCACCGACGAGAAGGGGAACTTGCCCACATGTGGCACTGGTAAGCACTGCATCTGGCAGTTCAATTTCCGCGAATTCAACCCCAACGAGGATGTCTCTGCACACGATTCAATAGAGCTACTACGCCAGAGTGGGATTGATTTTGTGAAGAACAATGAAAAGGGTATTGATGCATCACGATTTGGGGAGCTCCTGATGTCGTCTGGGGTAGTTCTGAACAGTGACATGCACTGGATCACGTTCCACAGTGGCTATGATTTCGGTTATTTGCTCAAGATCTTGACTTGCAAGAAGCTCCCAGAGTCGCAAGCTGGGTTCTTCACGTTGATCAATGTGTATTTTCCCGTTCTTTATGATGTGAAGCATTTGATGAAGTTCTCGAACAGCCTCCATGGCGGGTTGAACAAGCTGTCTGAGCTGCTGGATGTGGAGAGAGTGGGAACTTCGCATCAAGCTGGGTCGGACAGCTTGCTAACGTCGTGTGCATTCATGAAGATGAGGGAGAAGTTCTTCAATGGAGCAGTGGAGAAGTATTCTGGTGTGCTGTATGGTTTAGGCGTTGAGAAATGAGTTTGCTTTGAGTAATGTAGCTAATAGGGCAGAATGTGAAGGAAGAGAAATAATGAAATGTGGGGTTTCTAGATATTTGTTAAAAACTAGTAGGATGTTAGTGCACTGCCTAAGATTTGTGGTGCCACTACACATTTGTACACTAGACAGACATGTTTTAGTTTGTGAATTTAGAGTTGTTATGATTGTGGCTTCTTCTGCAGTTTCTCTATGTTGATATTTCATCTCATGTCTTCTTATCTTGTTTCTTATGAGTACTGATTATGGTTTATGAGCACAACACGCTACACTAGACGCTGCTGTAGTGTATTGTTTATGGATTCATTCATATGCTGTGTTAAAAATCCTGTGAAGTAGTTCTTGGACTACTTACTGTATTGTTTCAATTCGATATTTGATGGTATATTTTTGGTAACAAAATGGAAATCAAACTGAAAAATCTAAGAACATGAAAAATAAAAGCAAAATGATTTAACAATTTACAATGCATAATCTGGGGTTAAATGGGAATAATTGCATATTAATTATTATGCCTGCCATCCATGTTACTGAATCTCGTGTTCGTGATACTGATATTGTTTAAACAATTACTACATTTTTAATAAATCATATTGCTTGGCAATCATTAACTGAACTAATAGAGTATCTTTTAAATGAACAGTGCGAATAAATCAAGGTTCCATGTGATGTGATGTGATGTGCATAATAATAATACTAGTCGTTTCATGGTTTTGTACTAATTATTATTTATTTATGGTATTTGGAAAATCAAAGTTAGAAATTTAGAATAAGAATTAGAAAAAGGGAGTAGTTGATATTAATATGAGTATGTTTTTTTGTCTGCCATCTTATTTGAAAGAAGAAGAAGCAGCAGCAGCATTATTTTAATTTATTTGATTTGATTTGATTATATTTCATTCCAGTAAATATATCTGTTGACGAGGTGAAGAGAGGATAAGGGACCCACCCTCAACTCAGCTCAGCTCAGCTCAACTCAACTCAACTCACCCGGGGTCCTCTTCTTCATCGTCTCTCTCTAGAGAATTCTTCGTTGTCTCTCTCTCTCTCTTTCTAAATAAAAATCAAAATAAAAATCGCTATCTTTAACCCTTCATCAGTGCCTCCTCCCATCGCCGCCTTACCCTCATTATCATTTTCATCGCTTCCAAACCCTAACCTCTTCTATAAATTACCAATTTACATACACAATACACCTTATGCGTGTTTGTGTGTGCAATTTGGTACATCCAGATCTCCTTTCCCAACTTTTTTCATTACCAGGTAACATTCTTCTCTTTTTTCTTATATCAATTTGTTGATTGCTTTCGATATTTATTGATGCACATCAGATTTTCTTTTTTCTTTTATTGGGGCGATGACGCCAATGTAATGCTGTTGGAACAATATGCTGCACCTTTTGCAGATCTGTCTTGTTCGATCTTCAAAATGAAAATTTGGATCCCCTACGAGCTATAATTGAATTTGGATTCGCTCTTTTTATTGGGTGCTCCTTTTTTGGGTCCGATTTTCTACGTTTAGTCGCCTCCTAAATTTTTGGTTTTTGAATTATTGGAATTCCAACCAGGACTTGATTTTGATTGTTACTAGTTATATTATCAGGGTTTACTTTGATTGAGCTGATTAAGTGTATCTGGAAATTTCATGCAGATTTTGTTTTGTATGTTGAGATTTCGTCGGCGGTTGTGTTCTGAGGGAGTAAACAAGTTCCAGAGTATCGGGAAGCCTGTGGCTGAGAAACATAGATCTGTCTTTGTATTTGCGGAGCTTGCTCCGATTCCCGTTATCTGCAATGTCCCTTTTACCCAAGAGTGATTCAATTCTTATTAGGGAGGTTTGGGCAGATAACTTGGTAGAAGAATTTGAGCTGATACGAGAAGTTGTCGTTCGATATCCTTATGTTGCTATGGATACGGAGTTTCCTGGGGTCGTGATCCGACCAGTAGGCAATTTCAAGAATTCCAGCGATTACCATTACCAGACATTGAAAGACAATGTCGATTTGTTGAAGTTGATCCAGTTAGGGCTCACCTTTTCAGACGATGAAGGAAATCTGCCCACATGTGGAACAGATAAATACTGTATTTGGCAATTTAATTTCTGCGAATTCAATCTGAACGAGGATGTCTTTGCAAATGACTCAATTGAGTTGCTGCGCCAGAGTGGTATCGACTTTGGGAGGAATAGTGAGAAGGGTATTGATGCCACACATTTCGGGGAGCTCTTGATGTCTTCTGGTATTGTTTTGACTGATAACGTGTACTGGGTGACTTTCCACAGTGGCTATGATTTCGGGTACTTGCTGAAGCTCTTGACATGCCAGAAATTGCCAGAGACGCAGGCTGGATTTTTCAGTTTGATCAGTATATACTTTCCAGTTCTGTATGATATCAAACATTTGATGAAGTTCTCTAACAGCCTACATGGCGGGCTCAACAAGCTAGCTGAGTTGTTGGAAGTGGAGAGAGTCGGGGTGTGCCATCAAGCAGGTTCTGATAGCTTGCTCACTGCTTGCACCTTTAGGAAGCTCAAGGAGAACTTCTTTAGCGGCTCGCTAGAGAGATATTCTGGTGTGTTATATGGCTTAGGTGCTGAGAATGGACTGAGTACACATAGCTGATAGGAGGGAGGAGGGAAGAACAAAATGGTGTGAAGATTGTAATTGGAATGGTTGGTTAAATGCAGCAGTTGAGCACACTGCTTGTTAATAATGATACCACACTTTTAAAGTAGTGTAGGTTATGAAATGAAAATTCTTAAAAATATATATGTTTTGGTTTCATTCATTCTTGTTTCTTCATAATGCTTTTATTTTTGCTTAACATTGTTCACAAGGAAGTTTGTCATGCTTGATTGTGGTGAAATCAGGTTCTGCCTTTTGTCGTCATTAACATACTTTATCGTCATGATATCTTTTTTATTATAAAAAAAATGGGAGAGGTCCTGTTTTCCTGAGCTTTGTGGCATCAAAGTGTAGTGAATGCTACATACCTCACAGTCGCAAACAATTCAAAATAACTCAACGGACAACAAACTTCACAACAATCGACGTACAAACGACCGTATAACTCTAACTCTACTCCCTACTGTACGAGATTGCGTTGTCCAATTATTTTTCTCCTAGACTCCTAGTTATCAAACACATCTGCATAACATTTTCAAGCCTTCCTTGTAAGGATAAATAAATTCTTTTCAATTAGTAACTATACATATTTTTTGAATGTATTTGATTAAAAAAAAACAATTGGGGTGAATGATAACCTTAAAACAACTAAACAGAAATCAAGCCGAATAATACATCTAATTGCTTATTATCACATTCTGAAAATAAAATAACACAAAATCAGTAGCTGCCATAGCAGGAGCAAAGCACATGAACATCCAGATGTATAAAATATACTCAAAACTAAATTACTTCCAAGTTGGGAGGACATCAATCTTTTACAACATCCATTTTTTGTAGGGTGATTCATATCAAATGTCTAGAAATCTAGTATTAATTCATCTTGCTGATCAACTCATTTATCAGATCCTTCCGATTTCCAGAATCTCCTCCATCTGTGAACCGTTTCTTCTTTCCCTGCAATGCCTTTTCTGGATTATTCAGCTTAAAGGGGCACAGGAAATTGGTGACTGCCTTGAAATTGGAACCCACACCAACAATTTCATTCACAATATCCTCTATGCATATGATGTTATGCTGACCCAATTCCTGCAACGAGCATAATATAATTTTAAAAGATATTACAACCGATTCATCCAGAAAAGATGAATAGTAGCAATAAGCTCTCATACCTGTTCCACAATGTTGTTATCAGTCAACGGAACCCTCTCACTGCCAACCCTTACCACACCTTTCTTGTATATCAAGTCCTTCACACTCTTGATGTTCGGATACCTACACCATTACATGTATTCAAAGTCAGACTTGCCAACTGAGAATTAAATTGCCAAAGGGTTATTGCACATTTTTCACCAGAAATCTCTCTGCTAAACCAGACAAAGAAGCAAAATAATGTGGAATTTAGGAGCACAAAAAAAAAGAAAGACAACAGAAGGTATAGAGGTATATCAAGAAAAAGGAACATTGAATATAATCTTTGTCCAAGATGTGCCTTGAGATTCATGCTTTTGTTGGAGAACATAAGATTTTTTACTTGATTCTCTATAAGGTATACTCAAAAACGTGAGGTATAAGTATAACAAAGGTGAAGGTAGCAAATACAAGAAAACCAAGGCCAATTTATTTTTCTGCATAGAGCATGTGAAGTTTATTAGCATTAGTTTCAAAAACGTGATAAAGAAAATGTATTTTATACCGCTACCAACATGAAAGGCATTATATTTGAACAAGACACGCATGTCTGCTAGGAGTAGAATTGGCTAAAGACCAAGTCTTGGCTTCACATTTTGTAGAAAACAAGTTGAGAATTCTTTTAACACTTTAATCATGCAAATCCTTCAAGTGGACATACAGATGTAACTTACAAGTGTAGCATAGCACTATCACATGATACCCAGAAAGTTCCCAAGAAATGCAATATGGTGAATAGTAGAGAAGTTTATGGAGTTATAAAGCAGCAAATGAATTATGTATATGAAATAAGCATGACATACCCATAAGTTACGAAGGGCTCCACCTTTTGTAAGATTTCCATCATTCCCTCATTGGCTTTCACAAATACTCCACTCAATTTTTTCCTTAATCTCAAAGAATACAGAATCTTCCGAGTTTTTGGATGCATGTCATTTTTTCTGAAAAGGAATAAAAATGGAATTTCGAATTCTAGTAATCCAAAATAATAAACAACACGAACATGGTTATTTGAGCTAACCCTCCTATGCGAATGACAAATAGAAGATTGGATTCTGGTGTCAGCGATGCTTGTCTGCTACGCTTCACCCTACTCTTCATTCGAACGAAGTCCAATTCCTGATATCAAAACGATAGATACGAGCGGCCCTTACTCAATACAGCTCTTTAGGAAAATATAATTCAAAATTTTCGACAAAAGGTATCGAAAAGTACATGCCAACATCAACACTAAGTTCCAGAGAAAAATAAAATCAAATACTTGCGGTCTCCCAATTGAAAGTTCGACCAAATATAAACCAATAAACCAAAAAGTCGCGAAAATACACACCTTTAAATGTCATTTTGAAAATGAAGTGCGATTTAGCACACACACATAAACATGACACAGAAGTAAAATTTGTGAGTGTAATACCTTGTCGCGGTATTCTCGGATGAATTGCTCGGGCTTTTTGATGATAAAATTAGAGGGTTTGATACGCTTAGCCCTCTCCTCGAGCTGGAGTTTTCTTCTGATTGCCCATTGTTCATTGGTCTTCCTCTTCTTGAGCACCACCTCCGGAATGTAATTGAGAGCCACTGGTGGTGCCTCCTCCGCCGCCATATATGTATTTTAGTCTACAACTGGAACGGCTAGTATTGGGTAGAAGAGCAATCAAATAACGGGATTAGAAGAGTGGGTCGAGGAAAGAGGAAGAAAGCAAAACCCTAAATAAGTCTTATAGATGAGGCAGATGAGATCAGATGCGGTACAAGAAAGTGATTTCAATGGGCCTGCCGGGCTGTACTTTATAGCATTAATGGCCCATTTAAAAAGGATCAGGCCCATTATTTTGAAGTGAATATTTGTAGTGCTGTAATATTTTTCCTAATAAAAGTTTTTTTTTTGAACGCCTAATAAAAGTTTTTAGAGACGGTAAATTTTGTTCATAATATATATGAGAGAGATAATTAATTAATTAGTTTGAAATATTCCGTGCCAGCACCATCTGGTTTATGAATTAATCACACTTAAAAAAAACCATAAATATCCAATTAATCAAATTATAACTAGGTATTTAATATATATATTTGCAATGATTGAATTCAAATTCAAAAACCAGTCTTAATTAATTAATATATAAATCTTAATACTCCAGATCATCCAAGAAGTTCAGAAGTTAACGCAATGGGAGATGATACACGCGTGTGTGTTTGAGTACAATATTAATTTTGATTGAATAATTAAGGTATATTATTCAAAACATTGATGTATGTTGTGTGCTTAATTAGTGATTGATATAAAATTAGCTAGGAGCAAAATATTTGGATATTATTTATTATTATTATTGTTCTAATTCCACTATGGTGACAAATGGAGCGATATGATTATGAAATAAAGGTCTTGTTGGAGTAGAATTTGGTCCTCCCATCCCAACTATCTTAATTTATCCCAATCAAAATCCCCAAACCAGTCTTTGTTAATATATATCTTCTACTTTAAATTATATAAATAATGTTGCAGATTGCATCTTTAATTTTATATCTGTTGGTCCCGAAAGAGCTAGTTTGGTGTATGGGGGAATACACCAATTCCAACTTTTTAGGTTTTCTTGTTTTTGTTTTAATTAATAAGGTTTAAGCAATCTTAGAATATAAGAAGGCTTGGATTAGCAAGAAGGTTCTTCGTGTCAAGAAGAGTCAACTTAGCTCAAGTATACCTTAAGTGTAAAGTCACAGTTAATAAGAGAAACTTGAACAAGTTAATCTTGATTAATGATGTGTGCGGAATTCGGTGGTTAATGCTCTTTTGTTGAAAGCGTTTTCTTAACCAATAGATTAGAGATAAACAAGTTTATGCAATTATGAAGAAGATGAGTATGAAGTAAAACAGAAAGTAAAGAACGCAAGAGTTAACGTGGTTCGGGATAAACCTCCCTACGTCCACGGCTCGATCAAAACTAGATCGAAATCAACTAATGTCTCCTTTCTTTTTACTCGTTGAGTACGAGCCACAAGCTTTATCAAAACTAGATAAATACTTGTGATTACACTTCTTCTAGATTGAAAACTACAATCTAAAATATTACAACCTTTGGATCAAAACTAGATCCTGAACTTAGAATAATGTAAGAGCAAATTTCCAGAAAGTAATCTTCAACTGATGAAACACTCAGAGAATTCGTAGGTGGAGTGTTTAGAACGATGAGAGCTTTGAAGATATTTGAGCAGAGTTTAGGCTTTGATTGTTTGAATTCTCGTACCTCTTTCTGGAAGTGAAGGTGGTATTTATAGCCTCAATGAAGAAACTATCCGTTGGAGACGATGGCCTCTATTTTCAACGCATTAATGGCGGCATTAAATGCATGTCAGAGTTGTTGATGCACGCGCGGCCATATGAGAGTTGTTACCACCTTTCACGCGATTTCCCAATGTATTGCCATACTGGTAATGATTCACCATACAGAGATATTTGAAAATCTTGTACATCATTCCTTAAAACATACCGTTGATGTGACAACACACTGAGTGGATGACTTGTGACTAATTTAGGTAAGTCGGCAGTCCACCAAAAAGATAAGAGCTATCTCACGCTGTATGTTTGAACGTGCTCTTGCTTTCTTTTGAAATGAACAGCTCGCTGTTCCTTCGTGATATGAACAGCTCGCTGTACTTTAACGATCACGAGTTCACTTGCTGTTGTAAATCCATGAGCACTCGCTGTTAAATAATTGGTCACTAGCTGTTGTGGCCAAGATTACTCGCTTAGGTTTTGTTGAGTACTAACTGTTGTTAACCATTGTGCTTCCTGCTTTATTGAACACAGCTCGCTGTCCTTCCTTTCTTGGAGAGCAGTGAATAATAAATGAACAGATAGTGGACTACTATCTGTTCCAATATCATATGTTGATCTCTTCACACATCTCGCTGTAGTCTTCACAGCTCACTGTCTTTGATTTCTTCACACATCTTGCTGTAGTCTTCACAGCTCACTGTCTTTGATTTCTTCACACATCTCGCTGCAGATTCATTTGCTGTTGAAGTCTCTAGCTGTCTAAATAATCTAAGTCAAACTGTTACCATTTAACAGCTAACTGTCGAAAACGCTATCTGCCTTCTTTCCCCATGATTGATCTTCCTTTCTAAGTACAACAAAGGCAATATGAACAGATAGTGCTTTCATCGTCTATCTGTTCATTTTTACTAACATTACTTAAAACTAAGATCTTAACAGGTAGATCAAAATTAAGTATGACAGCGGCCTGTCTTTAAACAAAGAACATATTCTAGATCTAAATAAGAATCTGGTAGTGCGAAACTAGAATACTTATAACAAAATGTGTCCAGGAAAGCTTTTAAGAATAATACAGATAGTAAAACTATACGATCTGCTTCTTTTATAATTTAGCATTTTCCTTAACAGAGGACAATAATTACTAGTCTTTAGAAATCAAGCTTTTAACAAAGTGTTGTTTCGAATAACATCATTAAAACAATATAAACTTGAGGGGTTCCCAACAATATCATTCACTAATGAAGCACATAACATACATCAGTCACTAATTGATATATTAGTAAGGAGGTCATGTATTCCATGTCAAAATATATTGGCCTGATTACAGAATATAATTAAGAATTTTGAAAGATTATATGATCATATATATATATATATATATATATATATATATACATGAATAAAAGAAGAAGAAGAATGATAGTAATAATAGTAAATAATAATAATAATAGGAACAATAGCAAGAATGCAGTATGGTGGTGTAGGCATTGAAAATGGCAGTTGTTAGTTATGGAGTGGTACAAAAGAGTAGAGAGCGAGAAGCCGCCTCCTCTCCAAGAACCACGGACTACCACTATTCTTTTTTATCACATGCGCATTGTGTATTTGTGTTTGTGTATACACACATATATATAGACACCCACATTACATAATCCTCTCTTTCACAAGTCACACCTCATAATTCATTTTTGTTTCCATCCAATTATATATCTTTTTTCTTCTGCTACTCTCTCTTCACTCGCAATCATTCTTGCATGTTTCTACAGATTTAGTTTCCTCTTTCCTACATCCAGAGAGGTCCTAAATGGCCACTATTAGTTTGGAAGAGATCAAGAAGGAGAATGTTGATCTGGTAATCATTCTCTTTTTTTTCTTTTTTCGTATTCTATGTGTGAATATACAATATTGGGTGAAAAGGTTACATTTTTCTGGCATGACATTGGTCATTTATGCATTATTTATTTTCTGAATCTGAACAAGTTTGGATATATAAATGCAATCGATACAAACAGCTAGCCTAGCTATATCTGTTGTAAGTAATAAATATTCTATCGTGATAAAAGGCATGCAACAAGAGTAGTGTAAATGTGGTTGGTGCAATTCAGAATATAGGTCTCTTTTCATTTCACGTTGATCGCATTCTATCCATATTATTTGTTGATTTACTCAAATTAAACATTCGTCTTTCCTAGAGATTGAGTTTTCAGTGAAATGAATTTCAGGAACACATACCTCTAGAGGAAGTGTTTGCACAGCTGCAATGTTCGAGGGAGGGATTGACGACGACAGAGGCCGAGAAGAGGCTTCAAGTATTCGGTCCCAACAAACTGGAAGAGAAAACACAAAGCAAGATTCTAATATTCTTAGGCTTTATGTGGAATCCCCTTTCATGGGTTATGGAGATTGCTGCTATCATGGCCATTGTCTTGGCCAACGGAGATGTAATATAGATCTATTTATTGTTAAATTACAGATTGTGAAGGGAAGAATAATTAGCTAACTAGTTTTCTCTTTTGTTTATAAAATAAAAATATGATCGATCTCAGGGCAAACCACCAGATTGGCAGGACTTTGTTGGTATTGTGTCGTTGTTGATCATCAATTCCACCATTAGTTTCATCGAAGAGAACAGTGCAGGAAATGCCGCAGCAGCTCTCATGGCTGGCCTTGCACCCAAGACTAAGGTAATCTTCTGCTAATTACGACTTCTAATTTATATACATGACTATGAGAGGATGAGTCTGTCTGTCTGTCTTACTTTGATTGCATTGTGTTTGGTGAAGGTGTTGAGAGATGGGAGATGGAGTGAGCAGGAAGCCGCCATCCTCGTTCCTGGAGACATTGTCAGCATCAAGTTGGGAGACATTGTTCCAGCTGATGCTCGCCTCCTTGAGGGAGATCCTCTCAAGATCGATCAATCTGCACTTACGGGTGAGTCATTGCCAGTGACTAAGAACCCCGGGAGCGAAGTGTTTTCAGGTTCTACCTGCAAACAAGGTGAGATTGAGGCTGTTGTCATTGCAACTGGAATCAACACTTTCTTTGGAAAAGCAGCACATCTTGTCGACAGCACTCAGAATGTTGGCCACTTCCAGAAGGTGGGTGGTTATATATGCATTTCATTTCCCCAAACCCAAAGACTTGACAACATTCTCTTACCATTTACTAATACGTCTAACTTTTGATATCATATGATATGATTGTGTAGGTTTTGACCGCCATCGGTAACTTCTGCATATGTTCTATTGCCATAGGGATTATTATTGAGATAGTAGTTATGTACCCAATTCAACACAGGAAGTACAGGAGTGGAATCGACAATCTGTTGGTCCTACTTATTGGAGGGATTCCAATTGCCATGCCAACAGTGTTGTCTGTAACCATGGCCATCGGATCCCACAGATTGTCGGAGCAAGGTGCTATAACTAAGAGGATGACAGCCATTGAAGAAATGGCTGGCATGGATGTCCTCTGCAGTGACAAAACCGGCACCCTTACTCTGAACAAGCTCACCGTTGACAAAACTCTCATTGAGGTATTTTCAAAAGACAGTGACAAGGAACATGTGATCCTTCAGGGGGCAAGAGCATCAAGGGTGGAGAATCAGGATGCTATCGATGCTTGCATTGTCGGAATGTTGGCTGATCCCAAAGAGGTATTTACACATACTACTTGTGTAGATTATATACATATGCACTGAATAAACCATAGCTCTTGGTTAGTTGCTTAAATCTATCTTGTTGGTCCAGGCGAGAGCTGGGATTACAGAGGTGCATTTTCTTCCATTCAATCCTGTCGAGAAGCGTACTGCTATTACTTATATTGACAGTAGTGGAAACTGGCACAGAGTTAGTAAAGGTGCTCCTGAACAGGTAATGAATTCATCTGAGTTGTTGGAACAATTTGAAAATGTAGCATAACCTTTTTTGTCTTGACTATTTTTTTATTTGTGTTGTGTAGATCATTGAGCTCTGCAATCTCAAGGAAGATGTGAAGAAGAAAGCACTATCCATAATCGACAAATTTGCTGACCGTGGCCTTCGTTCCTTGGCTGTTTGTGAGCAGGTAAATCCGCAACCAACGTATGTTGAAAATATGATCAAATTGTTAATGCTTCTTTCTTATGATGAATTCTTCTCCAGACCATACCAGAGAAGACCAAGGAAGGTGCCGGAAGCCCTTGGGTTTTCACTGGTCTTTTGCCGCTTTTTGATCCTCCAAGGCACGACAGTGGAGAGACAATCAAGCGCGCACTACATCTTGGTGTTAATGTTAAGATGATCACTGGAGATCAACTTGCTATAGCAAAGGAGACAGGGCGAAGGCTTGGAATGGGAACCAACATGTATCCTTCGTCCTCACTTCTCGGGCAGCACAAGGATGAAAGCATTGCTAATCTTCCAATTGAAGAGTTGATTGAGAAGGCTGATGGATTTGCCGGAGTCTTTCCTGGTTAGACTATTCATTCATTTCCTGTGTGTGTGTATCTAACTCTAAGTTATCATTATGTGCTAACTCATCTCAGCATGCACGCAGAGCACAAGTATGAGATTGTGAAGAAGTTACAAGAGAGGAAGCATATATGTGGAATGACAGGAGACGGAGTGAACGACGCCCCTGCTCTAAAGAAGGCAGACATAGGGATTGCAGTGGCCGATGCTACAGATGCTGCAAGAGGTGCATCAGACATAGTCTTGACCGAGCCGGGGTTGAGTGTGATTGTGAGTGCGGTGCTGACGAGCAGGGCCATCTTCCAGAGAATGAAGAACTACACGATCTATGCAGTTTCCATTACTATTCGTATCGTGCTTGGTTTCATGCTCCTCGCACTCATTTGGAAGTTTGATTTCTCACCCTTCATGGTTCTGATCATCGCAATCCTCAACGATGGAACTATCATGACCATTTCCAAGGACAAGGTGAAGCCGTCGCCCATGCCCGACTCATGGAAACTGAGGGAGATTTTCGCCACAGGGATTATATTCGGCACTTACCTTGCTGTCATGACTGTTGTTTTCTTCTGGGCTGTTCAAGAATCCACTTTCTTCACGGTAATCAACGAATCCATCTATTTATTCTCTTTCAATCATGCAAAGTAATCACAAACTTGATTAATTTCAGGATAAGTTTGGTGTGAGACCAATCAATGATCTCTACCACGAGTTAAACTCGGCAGTCTATCTTCAAGTGAGTATTGTGAGTCAAGCTCTCATCTTTGTGACTCGATCGAGGAGCTGGTCTTTTGTTGAACGTCCGGGTCTCCTCCTTGTCTTTGCTTTCCTCGTAGCTCAATTGGTAAGCTCATCTTCAAGTCCAGCATGAGCATGCAAGAATTTCTTGAACAACTACTCTGATTGGGGGTGTGTTATGTATGATGATTGTTAGGTAGCAACTCTAATTGCAGTGTATGCAAACTGGGAGTTTGCGAGAATCAAGGGCATTGGATGGGGATGGGCTGGGGTGATTTGGTTATACAGCTTAATCTTCTACTTCCCCCTCGACATCTTCAAGTTTATCGTGAGATACGCTCTCAGCGGCAAAGCATGGAATAACATGATCGAGAATAGGACGGCCTTCACATCGAAGAAGGATTACGGGCGTGGAGAAAGAGAGGCACAGTGGGCCATGGCCCAACGCACGCTCCACGGTCTCCAAGCCCCGGACAATTCGGACGTTTTCAAGGACAACAACAACTATAGAGAATTATCAGAAATTGCTGAGCAGGCCAAGAAGCGTGCCGAAGTTGCAAGGTAGGCTGGCTTGTTGGTTCTCCTTTAAACCACAAAGCATTATATATAATTCTCATTTATAATGAATGTTGTGATTGTGAGTAAGATGATTTGTTTGGACTGTGAAATATTAGATTGAGGGAGCTGCACACCTTGAAGGGCCATGTTGAGTCAGTGGTGAAGCTCAAGGGTCTTGACATCGATACCATCCAACAAAACTACACAGTATGAGAAGAGGAAATCAAGTTGTGAAGATGGTGGAATAAATTAAGAAGAGGAAAGAAAAGAAAGATAGATTTGATTGATTGATTGTGGTTCTCCATTAATCATTTTGAAATGCAGTTTACGTAGTTTTACAAAGTCCGAATAATTGTTTTGTATGCTGAGCGTTTAGGCCAGCAGCGATATCATAATTTCTTCTTGTTTTGTTGTTAATGAGAATCAATCGCTATTTTTGCAATGTTTTCTTGTGCTCTTTCACTCCCAACGCTATTTTTGCAATGTTTTCTTGTGCTACTGTTGTGTCTTGGGGAAAGAAAGGGAACATTCACAGTACAGGAAAACACTTGTTCAAGATCTCAGTAGTTTCATCCACTTCCTCCGAACCACGTTCCCTTTACCCGCAGTTAAAACAAGGAGACCCGATTTCTGGCATGCTTCCACTACCCAGCTCGATGCCAATGATCATTTTATCAAGAACTGCGACTGCAGCACCGCAAACGAGAGGGTTGCCAGCAAATGTGCTGCCATGGTCTCCATAGTTGATGGCTGCAGCAACACTTTCAGTCACCAGTACAGCACCGATGGGAAGACCTCCGGCAAGAGGCTTAGCGAGAGTCATTATGGCATGGATTGCAAGAATTCCTTTGTTGAGCTGTATACACCACCTTCACCTTGAATAGGTTCTACAACTGCAGCAATTTTGTAGAGACCCATAAAACTACTTACTTCCACCGACTCAACTGCATAAAATGTACTCTGATAGTATCATAGCAATCAGAGGTCAAAGTTTATGAAGACGATTTTGGCACATCCCTCCCTCACGCGATGATACACCCATCCTAATCAAAATAGTTTCAGTACAACAGCAGAAACCATTAACGAACTCCACCGCGGAATTATTAATTAATAAAAGTAGGATCATACAAGTAAAAGGGGAAAAAAGGGGAAAGAAGAGTGTATATATTGCTGACGTGGGCAAGCACCTGAGCTTAGTGGGCGATGGCGCGCAGCCAATCAGCATCCCCATGGCCTAGGGCATTGACAGCAATTCCAGAGGTGAGGTCCAGATACTCTCGACCCTCGACATCGTACAATTTACAACCTTTGCCACTCGCCAGAACCACCGGCGCTCTGCGTACGTCCCCACGATGAATTTGTTCTCATCAGCCATGCAGTAGGAGGCGGGTTTGCGGGTTAGAGAGCAGTGGAGGATGGAGGAGTAAGGGTTGTTGAAAGGAAGATGTAGTGACAAGCTCATTTCTGTTCAAAGTTGAGGGTAAATGGTAGTGGCGGCGCCGGGGGAGGAGGAGGTTAAAAAGGAGTTGGAATCAAGATTTTGTTGGAGGAGTTGAGTTATTATAAAACTCATTTACACACGACACCACCGAACAACTCCAATACCAAATTCAATTTCAACATCAACTTTGCTTGTTGATATGCTTTTAGTATTAGAAATTCAATTCAATAACCTAACTCGATTTCTATACGTTCCAATATTATCACTCTACTAGTTCATTTGTAACTGCATATGATTCATTATATAACTAAATAAGTAGGCTACATGAGAAGAAGAAGAAGAAGAAGAAGAAGGATATACTGGTATACATACATACATACTTACTTACAAGATTCTACTCATGATTTCACCGCACACCACGCACGCATATCTAAAGCACGTTATTATTATATCTTAAAGCATTGATCTTTATTACAGGAAAAACATATCAGCGTGTCAGCGAGGAAGAATTGCAAAAGCCCAAATCTACGTCCTAAGGCTCTGCAGCAATCCAAAGATGACGACCTTATTATATATTCATGTTGCCTTTAAGTTCTTGAACATCGAATCCCACTTGATTTCTTCTCTACTGCTTGACCAATAGTCCCTATATGGAGAAAGGATGGCAGTTCTTGAAAATCTGCTGTTCCGTGCGTTAGCCACTGCTTCCGTTGCTGCCATATGGCCCGACTCCACACAAATCGAGCTCTGATTTGAGCCTGAGCTTGGAGAGGGACTACCGTTTGTCAGCATCAAGATCCCAGGCTCATTCACATACCTCGGACCATCGTTCCCTAGCACCGGCCATTCTGCCTTAGACGGGGGCACCCTCAGCCTAGTGGTCCTCTGCAGCATTGACACCTTCCACCTCAAACTGTGATTTCTCTTTGGCACAACTGTAAGAGGTGAGCCCTTTTGATGCGCTAATGAACGAATGTGCTTGACTACATAATTCTTGGTTTGCTTGAATGCAAGCATGAACCACATAACAGGATGCATGCTCCTTCCCTTCCTTTTTCGAGCTAACTTGAGTATCTCCAAGCGATGTTTAGCTATCGAGACTCCCATGCTCTGCAGAAACTCGTGGCTGAAGTAGGCGACGTCATCTTGGCTGAGCTCGTTGCGGGTGAAGGTGAGGGCATACTCATAGACAACACAAGGATCAAGGTCAGTGTATAATAGCCAAGTGAACCAGTCCATTCCGAGAGGAAGGAAATGGCGTAAATGTGAAGATTTTGAATTCATTTTGGAGTTATATTGTCCAGACTTGTTATTATTATTAGTTGGTAGTTGAACTTGAGAGTGACAAAAGACTAAAGGTAGTTTCACCCTATTTAAGACCATGTTCCGTTGAGAAATTAGGGAAAGTTAGTCACGTCACACTTGGTTTTCTTTTCTTTTCCTTTTCCAAAGGAGTGTAGCCTAAGGCAGCATTCTTCGAAGAAGAAAAAAGCCTTGTTCAGTACTGGACCACGCACACCTCGCGAGTCACGAGCATTTACAGAAAAAGTAAAAACAAATTTACATAACTAACAATTGAGGAAGATGGCTTCAAATCTTGATAGTTGGCCTAATTTGCAGACTAGTTTTTGGCTGGCAAAAGCCAACCCAAAAGTATCACCACATGATCACCTGCCCATAATTCAATCGCAATTAATATCTCGTGTGGTTTGTTATTCAGTTCCTATTCCATAAGTTATATTTTCTCTATTTCTTTTAGACAAAGCAATAAAATCCCTTTTCTGTATCCATATTTCCTCAACAACTTTGATCATAATAAAATTAGAGTAACATAAAAAATCACTAAGATTTCTGGGAATGGAAGGCAGAACAGAGCTCAATGGATCTTGATATCAAGTTTTCTGGAAATAGAATATATATCAATGCATTTTCGTGGCACTCTCCGTAAAATCTACTTGTACAAACAACAACAACAATAAATTCACATTCTCTATCTTCTGAATCATTCGACTATATTAGGCCTTCTTGAGCAGAGTTATTCAGAGTCACCCTTGATGCTGTAAATATTGCCAATAACTCCAACTATACTAACTATAATCGCCAAAGTTAGCATGAACCAAGACAATAGCCTCTCAAAATAGTTCAATCTGTTCCCATCTTGCTTAACTTCAATGCGATGAGAGGTGGGAAGGTGAAGCCTAAGGAGACTGCTGTTGTTGCTCCTCTGAACTTAAAAGCCATCTAAATATTAGGGATCATAGTCGACCCCAAATATATAAAACCTAAGAGCACAAATGTTAAGATCAGACACCGCTTCCTGCTCTCGGAGAGAGGATTCAATCCATCAAAAATCAATGTGTCCACTGTTTGCCTCAAGGAGAAATGGATCACTGGGAACACTAGAACCAAATGCAGAATATAGCCTATACGAACAAAGTAGTTTAAAGCCGTGCTAAACCGAATTCCAAGGTCCTTATCAAAGTTAGTGAGCACATCAGATTCAGTATCATTCCCAAAGAGTAAATAGCCTGCTACAGCAGTAGAAGCATAAACAGCAACACAAATTGTAGTCGTGATCCTTCCTACACGGTACATTTTACTCGGTGAGCGTCCTTCAAGCTCATTGTAAATAGGCTGGACATTAAAGTGGCATACATAAGCATTTGACATGATAGGAATCACCACGAGCAAATCAAGAATAGCCTTCTTGGATCTGAAATTAGGCATCATCCGAGGGGGTTCAATTTTCCCCTCAACCAGCTTGATGAGAGCCACAATACACACAACAACAACAAAGACAAGTGCTACAGAAGCTGCTGAAGTCGTGCTTAAGGAATCAATCTTATCCAAAGTACACAAAGGTGCGAGCAAAAGCACTAGAATAATCAGAATCACTAGCTTCCTGTGATCCCAAAAACCAGGACCCCACCATTGATCAAAAACTCCCATGTGATGAAGGGATCCAGACATCACATCCCCAATGATGATCAAGTATACAACCAAAACACCAGCGTTGTTAACGATTATGCAAATTTCAGACATCCTAGCTGTTCTACCCAGTGCAGCCTCAACAACCTCCCCTTATGTGGCTGCCTTACATTGCACAGCAAACCTCAGTAACAACTCCACACTGATTTCAGACAAAATACCCATAAAAAATATCAATGTTACACCAACAAATAAGCCCAGAACTTTCATTGTAGCGGATAGGGCCATGATGCCAGCACCAATAATAGAAGTGGTGAGATTAAAAACGGCACCATGAATCCCAGACCCGGATTTCTTTTCGCCAAAAATAAGGGGTAAATCATCGAAATCAATGTCATCTCCTTCATCCGAACCATCTGCATTAGGTCGATTCAAATACCCATCTTCATGATCGGGAGAAATCAATCTGAAAGCCTTGGTTTTAAATTGAAAGTTTTCATCTTTGACATCTAATTTAGAGTAATTGCTATTCATCTTTGCTCCTCCTCACTCTACAAACACATAATATACACACACAAAGCTGCCGCTCTCCCTCTCCCTCTTTAAATATATAGATCCAAAAGCAACAATTAAATTGCCAGTGGAAAACCAGAGAGAACCGTGAAACTTCATAAAATTGAAAAAAAATTGACGCGGGGATTCTCTTGAAAATCAACAATGGAGTGAATTGCTGAGATTTTTATCCGAATAGCCAAAAGAAACAATGGAATAAAAGAGAAGATTTTGGAATTTGGATTGGAGGTCTTGAATATTGATTTCTGGTAAACTTTTCGTCTATTTTTCAACTACTAGTTTTTTATTTTAGTATTATTATTTTCCATGATGAGGGGCTGTAATTTGGGTTTCAGATATTTACTTACTTTAGAGTTTAGAGTTTAGAGTTTAGAGGGAGTTTCCTTTGCCAAATTACAACTATAAAATCAATTAAGACAGTCTTGCTAATGACCGTGGCAGGCAGGCAGGGTTTGGAAGTGGAAAGAATGATGGTTTGATTGGATAGCATCTATGACCGTGTGCGTATCGTTCGAATCTTTCATCTATTCAGATCATATCATGAAATTATTAGTAAGTATGATAAAATCATCATATACCAATGACTGAATATTCCGAAATGAAAATAGGATTTTCCTACTATTCGTTAAACAAATAAAAGTATAGATATGCTAACTTAGTTATACGTATGCCTATTGCTTCCTCTTGCAGTTCCAATTTTTGACTGTTTGTTTTAGTAGTTAAAATGAAGAAAGGGCATGCATATCCCTACTTTTTTTTCTCACGGAGATTGATCAGATCATTTATTTATATACGGTTGTTCATTTGTATAATGAAATCCAACAAAATGTAGCAACCCAAAACCCATTCATTATAGGAACAGCTGGGCTGGCTGAAACAGATAGAACCAAATTTAGCTAGGGAAATATTTGAATAGTACTACCGATTCTTCATTCAACTAAAAGATAAACACCATTCAGCTTCAACTTAATGGTAATCGATTTTTTTCTGTAAATGTAAATACTCTATTGCAAATCAATGAAACAACTTTATTTACCTCAAATTATACAGGCAACTTCCCTCTTCGAAAAATGGCGAATTTCGACATCTCCGAATACTGATACTCAATATCATGGCTCTTCAACAGCTCTTGGATCAAATTCTTCGCCGTTTCAGGCTCCGGGCTCTCGCATTCCACCTCATAACTCGTACCGAAACTGTAAAGCGTCTCATCGACCTCCAATTTCAGCCCCTTCCAATCATAAACCCCTCTCACATTCCTAAACCCCCCCAGACATACCAAACCCTTCCCCTCCAAATCAAATTCCTCCCTCACTCTCCTGATTATGTCGGATGATTCGATGCGGAGTAGCCGCCACGGTTCGGAGACGCATTGGCGGCCGAAGGTGGGGTCTAGGGGTTCTTCCAGCTCCTCGATGCGGCTGATTCCACCGGATATTTGGGGCTTAGATTTGAGAGAGAGAATGCAGGTGGAGTCGAGGTCGTAGAAGCGGATGCGGAGGGCGGCGAAATTGGACGAGAGCTCGGCGTTGGGGCCGTCGAAGAAGAGGTTCTCTTGGAGATGAGTGAGGCGATGGTAGGAGGAGAGCACGGTGGAGAGCCTCTCATGGGCGGCGGAGGACGGCAGTCGGAGCTTTACTTCAATTTCCATTTCTTTTTCTGTTGATGAGTAAGAGATATGAAATGGATGGTGGTTGGTTGTACTTGTACTTTTGTTTAGTTCACAACCGAGAAAACAAACAAACGGCTGGTTGGAATTGGAATGGAACTCAACTCATACTATTGCATGTTTTTACTCCAACTCCTCAATATTATACTATTGTTGTTATTATTAATTAATTAATTAATCAATTCAACTTCTGTCATCAAAGAAAAATAGGAAGAGGTATTACATTACACAAATTCCATTTCATACTCAAAAAATGGATCCCTGATGATGCCGACCAGAATTAATCCATCCGATTACATCAAAGAAAATTACAAGGGCTACAACATGAGACAAAACACAACTTCCACAACTAACGATGTGGATTTGGATCAATTAACCATCATCATCATCATCATCTGCTCCTCAAAATAAACGAAATATTCCCATACAATGCAGAAGCGCAATTCAGTTCAGATCCCCCATCTTATCTGTCTGATGTTTGCCCCTGATGCTTCAGAAGAGTTTGAATAGCAGACCACCATGAGTGGCAAAGAAGGGAGCAAACACGAGCGACTCGACTGCCATTAGCTTGATGAGGATGTTCAACGATGGGCCTGACGTGTCTTTTAATGGATCTCCTATGGTGTCACCAATAACAGCTGCCTTGTGTGGCTCGGATCCCTTTGGTCCCAGACTTATTGCATGGTCAGAAGCACCAGCCTACAAAAGAACGGCTACTGTCAGAAAAAGGCCAATCATATACACAATCTGCACGAGATACAGGGAAAAACTACCTCAATATACTTCTCTGCATTGTCCCATGCACCACCGGTGTTGGAAGCAGATATTGCAATCTGTGGGAACGATAGAAATTAGCACTATGAAGTCGAGACGTGAAAAAGAACTATCATACCTGGACACCAGACACGAGTGAGCCAGCAAGAACGCCAGAGAGGGTCTCAACACCGAAAAGGGTGCCCACAATCAGAGGTGTGAGCATGACAAGGCAACCAGGTGGTATCATCTCCTTGATTGAAGCATCGGTGGAAATCTTCACACATGTGGCGTAATCAGGCTTGGCTGTACCCTCCATGAGACCAGGGATGGTGTTGAACTGCCTACGGACTTCCTCGACCATCTTCAAGGCTGCACTTCTGACGCAGCACAAGCGTAATGAACAAGGAGATTGGGAGAAACCTTTTTTTTATTCCTTTTCAACCGTCCGACTACTCCACAAAAGAACCTTTAAATACTAGGTTAATAGGATATGAAAAGTCCAACTAAAACGTAAACAGCAAAATAATAAAGCTCATAAATATAGGAAATATATCAGCAACATTATTCTGCGGTCTCATCTTCATCATTCTCTCCAGCGGCAGAACAATTCGCCCTCGAATCGATGGAGGTCTCATCTTCAAAAGGCAGATCAGCATGAAAAGGAAGGAGGTGTTTAATATTGAAGACATCAGAAGTACGCATGTGAGCAGGAAGGCGAAGACGGTAAGCATTCGGATTAATTTTCTCCAAGATTTCAACGGGACCAACTTTACGTGATGCAAGTTTGTTATACTCATGGGCCGGAAAACGGTCCTTAGTGAGGACGGCCCAAACAAAATCACCAACCTCAAACTCCAAATGGCGACGCTTGGTGTCAGCGTGAGCTTTATAGCGGGCGTTGCTGGCAATCAAGTGAGCACGAGTAGCATTATGGACCTGCTGCAAATTCTCCACAAAATCAACAGCACGCCCCTCGAATCGAGCCCGAGAAGGGAGGGTAAGCAAGTCGACGCGGCCGCGAGGAACAAAGCCATAAACCACATGAAAAGGGCAGTACCCCGTGCTGCGGTTGAGGGCCGAGTTGTGAGCAAACTCAGCTTGACTAAGCTTGGTATCCCAGGATTTGGCATGGTCACCCACCAAACAACGAAGTAGATTGCCAAGTGAACGGTTTACCACTTCGGTTTGGCCATCTGTTTGGGGGTGATAGGCACTACTAAAGTTGAGCTCAGTATTAGCAAGACGCCATAAGCTTCGCCAAAAGTGGCTCAGAAAACGGGAATCACGGTCTGACACGATAGAGGACGGCAATCCATGAAGACGGTATACTTCACGAAAATAAAGTTGAGCAACGTGCAAAGCATCAGAAGTTCGTTTGCACGGGATGAAGTGAACCATCTTAGAGAAACGGTCAACAACCACAAAAATAGAGTCGAACCCGCGCTGAGTACGGGGAAGCCCGAGAACAAAATCCATACTCACACCAAGCCACGGAGCCGCCGGAATAGGGAGAGGTTGATAAAGACCAGCATTAGTTGCGGTGCCCTTAGAGATGTGGCAGGCAGATGCGGCACCGGGCAACAAAACGAGTTACATCACGACATAAAGACGGCCAATAAAATTGTCGCGGGAGAAGATCAAGCGTGCGATCACACCCGACATGGCCGACACCATGTAATTCAGAAACAAATTTGTGGCGCAAGCTACACGCAGGAATACACAAACGAACACCATAAAATAGAAAACCATCGGATAAAACAAATTCTGCAGAATCGCCAACAGCAAGGTCAGATAAAACCTTAGAAAAGAATGGATCAGTTGCATAAAGCTGTGTAAAGGTGTCAAAGCCCAGCACAGAAACACGCATATCAACCAATAAGGAATGGCGGCGGCTGAGGGCGTCGGCAACACGATTTCCGACACCAGACTTGTGGCGGAGAACAAATGTAAATTGTTGGAGATAGGCTGCCATGACTATGAAGAGTGTGGCAGGGATAAGTGTGGATGCATAAAATGAGATAAGCCTCTCTTCCCGTCACGCGTCATGGGCAGCCTAATAGAGCTGGAGTGAGGGATAAAACGACGATAAAATGAGGCTAAGCCGTGGAAGCTTCGAGCTGCAGTCAACGTCGTCGGCGATGGCCAAGTCTGAACCAGTACGGCAGCATAGCTCCAACAAGTAATCCAACGAAAACTTTAGGGGTCAGGACATCAACAGAAGAAATTCCAGCACGGCTCACAAATGCGCCAAAAAGGGCCAATGAGACAAGTGCAGCAGATCCAATCGCAAAACCCTAAGAACGCCATGGAAAAATTCTTGTAACATCAACATTCAACATTACATATTATATATGATAGGGAAATGCTGCAGAAAAATGAAGACTCTATTTGCAGGATACTGAGAAAATCTCTGTTCAAAAGCGATGATAAAACATGTTTGTAGATGTTAATTAATTAGTACCAACGAATTGTGTAAAACTAGAAGCTAATCGACGATAAAATATTTGGAGTTATACACGCACATAACATCCGGTACTCCATAAAGCAAGAATCTCATTTTAATACCTTTCCAATAGCAGCAGTGGTGTTACCAGCAGCATCAAGGGCATCAGTTCTTTCACGAATCCTGTGGCTCATGCCAGCCATCTCAGCTATACCTCCAGCATTATCACTGATGGGTCCATAAGCATCAATTGCCAACCCAGTAGCAATCGTGCTCAGCATTCCAAGAGCTGCTACAGCAATACCATACATAGCAGCAAATGTGAAACTAACAAAAATGCTAATTGCAATGGTGAAAATGGGAATGATGATTGATTTATATCCCAAGGCAAGGCCAAATATAACATTGGTTGCAGCACCAGTTCTGCAGGAATCAGCGACATCTTGGACAGGGCTGCACATAAAAGTAACAAAGTTAAACCCAATTTTAATAAGAAGAAATAATAAAAACCCATAAACAGGAGTCATGTTTGCACCTGTATGTATGCATTGCTAGTGTAATATTCAGTCACAAAGCCAATAATAAGTCCAGCCCAAAGTCCAACACAAACACAAAGGAATAGCTGCCTGCAATGCAACTCAATCAGATTAATGCCAGACAGATATCAAGATAAAATAAATGCAGGCAACCAGCAGAATATACAAAATGGGTTGATGTCCTAGAAAATTCAAAATCCAACAGAGCACCAGAGAACGAACAAAAATAATGCTACCACTGCAGAATAATTAATTTTTACCAGTTTTTCACATCTTTTTGAACCCCAAAATTGAAGATTGTGAACGAGGATGGTAGGCAAGTCCAGGTGACAATTGCAACTCCCACTGTCATAAGAATAGTGGATATGATTAGCTGCTTCTTTAGTGCTGGTTCAATCTCCTTGACAGCCTTTATCTCAAAAAAGTCGGTAGCAAAGAGGATTGTAATTAAACAGACCAGGATACCCATGGAACTGATCAGCAATGGGTAGCACATTCCAGTGAAGTCATGAGTGAGTCCAAAAGATGATATAGAAGCAACAACAAGAGCAGCACATGATGATTCGGCGTATGAACCAAAAAGGTCAGACCCCATTCCAGCAATATCTCCAACATTGTCACCAACATTGTCAGCAATCACCTGAGGGAAAAATGAACATGAGTACAAATCCCTTGCTAAATTGATGTAACTTCAGAGACACATAAAAGGCTTACAGCAGGGTTCCTAGGATCATCTTCAGGAATATTCCTTTCAACCTTCCCAACAAGATCTGCACCAACATCAGCGGCCTTAGTGTAAATACCACCACCGACTCTTCCAAACAAAGCCATGGAGGATCCACCAAGACCATATCCAGTTATTGCCTCAAAAAGACCTTCCCAATCATCACCATAGTAGATCTTGAATAGATTGATGGTAATGTATAAAACCAATAGTCCATTTGCAGCCAGCAGAAAACCCATAACTGCACCAGATCTGAATGCAACAATGAAAGCTTTGCCAACACCTTTTCTAGCTTCCAATGTCGTCCTTGCATTTGCATAGGTTGCAATTTTCATCCCAAGGAAACCAGAAAGGACAGAGGTAATAGCACCAAGCACAAAGGAAATTGTACTGAAGATGGCAGTTGCAAGAGCAGGCTTGCATAACTTCTCCTTATCATAAGTACAGGGCTGATAACTTGTGCTGAAACCCTCAACTGAACCAAGGAACAGAAAGATGAGGATTGCAAAAGCAACCATGAAAATTCCCACATATTGATATTCCGTGAACAAGAAAGATGTTGCGCCTGTAAAGCCATAAATAGCATTAGTACAGCTTAAGAGAACACATCATGTTTATCTGGCGAATAGAAAACTAGCCAAAAAACAATTAAATGGTTTATGTATCCCAGATCATTGAAGAAAAATTCTTGCCCTCAAATAAGCAATAGGCAGCTCCATACCCATATACAGAATGCAACAAAAACAAAGCCACGCCCAATTTTTTCAACTATACATCTTTGATTGGCGAAAAGGACACCTGAGAACTAATGTCAAAATATTCTCCATATCTCATGTCTCGTTGTACCCTGAAATTGTCAATATTTTATTTCTGCCACATACAATGAATATACTCAGGAATCGTTTATATATTCACATAGAGAAATGCATTAGAGAAAAAACTGCATAGAAGAAGCTTCCCTACTCTTAACGGTCAAAGTGAGCCCCTTTATTCTGAATTCGCCGGATCTTGCCCGAAACATAACCTAGAATCAGATCCTCATTATCTAACCGAACCCGGAACATGCCATTGGGAAACGATGACCGAACATAAACAACTCACATAACATGCACTATCATGTACTCCCTCCGTCCTGCTAAATGCGGCCACAAGAGGTTCGGCAGTTTAAGAAAGTAAAGTGTTGTATTTTTAAAAAATAGGAGTGATTATTTTAAAAGTAAAAGTGTTTTCTTTTTGGAAAAGTGCCACTTTTAGTGGGATCGGCCCATTAAAAAAACATGGTCACATTTAGCGGGAGAGTACTATTCTTTCACTAATTATTATATCTTACAAGAATAATGACACTTGTTCATTTACATAAGACAATAAAATAGTTAGTAGCCAACAAACCTAGTTACCCGTAGAATATGAGTGCGGCAATAATAGAAGTAATATATTCATACAATCTTTCTAATATCTCGGTAAAATAAAAGAAAATAAAGCACAGAAGCCATCACGTAAGAAAAATCAGATTCGTTTCAATTCCCCAGTGACACTTCATATATACCAGTTTCAGACTACACAGCACATAAACCATAAAGCGACGGGCATAAAAACCCTAGGATTTATGCCGCCGCTACGAAAAGACATAATATTGCGACGGTGCGTGACTGCGTGTTCCCTTCTGTATATTATTAGTTAGAAGAAACAGGAAAGGCAAACACATAAATATCAGGTAAAAAAGATAACCTCGAACCTCTATTAAACTATACGATCTCTGTCGGTGAACGTGATTATACGATTAGACCCAACTTTCAAGCCACGCAAACACGAAACTCGAATTAATGGGTTCATAATTTCGTAGTCAAATGAGAAGAAATTTTGGCCACGAAAGTGTCTCACAGTAAATAATATAGTGGCCTGAAAGGTGACAATAATAATTCTGCTATAACAAATATTTAAATGATTATAGAAGAATCATAACAACCGAAAAGGAAAAGACGGGTTCTACTAAAAGACGGTCATTCGCTGATATAGGAACCGCATGTAACAAAAATATGGCTTCATTTAGAAAATCGCTGTTCTAAAAGGGTTAAAAAGAAGCAAAGTTTAACTATCCTTGCAAGCTTATCAATACTCAAAAGCAAAAAATAGTGCTCAAACGGGGAAGTGAGCGAGCAAGCAGAAACAGCCACACTCACTCATACATGACGGAGCATAAGAAAGATAACAAAAATTGAACGTAAAACTCAGATCTGGGCGAATTCAACAGAGATCTAAAACATTTCTAACCCTCAGAAATGGCTTGCTGGATCTCGGCGCACTTAGCAACAACGTTCTGGTCATTGATGCTATCCTCCTCCTCTATCAAGTAGTCGCTGTACCCATTCTTCCCCTTCTTCGTTACCGCGTTCCCGGTGCCCTCCGTTGAGACCTTGACGCGGGAGACGTAGAACCACTGGACGAGCGAAAAGATTATACCGATGACGGCACTCACCGGAATCACTGTCTCAGTACCTAGATCTGACAGCAATGCCATTATCGTCGGAACCCTAACTAAGTCGCCTGAATATACCCGGGAAAATCAAATAAACAAATATACAAATTTGAAAGAAAGAAAAAGAAGGACGGCGAGAATGAGCGAGTGTGAGAGTGAGGGAGAGAGTCTCACGAATTTGAGGAGGTTTTCGGGTAAAGCGGGTGAAGTCTATTTATAGGATTAGATGTCCTAATAATATTCCTTTGAACACAAAAAAAAAAGAAAAAAGGTTACAGACACCACTAGAACTTTAATAAATAACCCATCAACTTTTTAGTAAAAATAGAAGTATAACCATATGTAACAATTTATCCACCAGCAGTTTGCGTATAAACGATTCGACTTGAAAACTCGATCTCGATTAATAGATGTCTCTATTTAAGGGGGTTTTAATTTTTCAAGCTCAATTACTCCATTATTGGTATAGTTTGAATTTTATTTCGATTCAATTTGTATAGACTCGTTAAATAACAAAAAGTAAATGTGTATAACCATAATCGAAACATACGTGTATAATCATAATCGAAACTCGATTAGGCTCGCGAGTCTATCAAGTAAAGTATACCATTAAATTTGAAATTGGGTTTAGTACGTACTCAAGTAGCTCAACTCGATGTTTGATTATAAATTTTTATCGAGTCGATCCGAGTAGCTCGCGAGCTGTCTCAGGCTCTCAGTTCACTTCCATCCCTATACACCACACGACATTCAAATTACAATCAATACATTTAGGTTCAACGTAGCAAACGAGGTTTAATGTCTTATTATTATGTCGCACATTTTATGTTCGACAACCAAAAATTGTATTTATTTTTATTTCAAATTTAAATGTTTTAATTTAACTTTGTACTCCTCGTCCACCTATTTATTATGATGTTTGATTCGACACGTATTTTTATAAAATATTTTAACTTGTTGGATAGAATTTTTTCTCACTCTATCTATTCTATTAAATTGAATTGTTTGCTTATGAAAAAATGAAAAAAAAAATGAATCAGAAATTTGTGTAGATACTGAATCTCATTTATCAATATATATATAGTGTGCGAACACCTTGCTACTATTAAGTGTATATCATGATTCATACTTCAACTGAATCTAAGATGTTTTATTTTTAATATCGGCAACTAGTTGTTTTGTTTTGGATAGTTTTAAATGTATGATTTAGGATATTGCTACAACCATAATTATCATCTTATAGCTCAGATGATATATAATTATTAATTGTCTTGTCCCTATCTTAAATTCATGAGATGATAGTATTGTATTCATCGCCAAAACCCAAGAAATCCTCAAGGTTGACATTTTTCATTCTAAACTTGTTGATTTCCCTTCCGAAACCAAAATCTGAATTCGAAGAAAAGACAAATTGAAGGGAAAAAATGTCAGGGGAAGAAGTGTTTATCGGTTCAATCGATCAAGGTACAACCAGCACAAGATTCATTATCTATGATCGCTCTGCTCAATCTGTTGGATCCCACCAAGTTGAATTCACTCAGTTCTATCCACAATCAGGGTATTATTTTCCTTGCGATGTTACTATGCAAAGATTCAATATTTTTTTGTGGGAATTTTCTCTCTTATAATAACGATCTAATCCTTCGTATGTGGGGTTTCTGCATTGCAACAGCGTGATTAGTTTTTGGTGGGCTTCTTAGTTTGCAACTCTTTGTTAAGCTCTCTCATTCTATCTGTGTTTTTGATTGAATATGTGACGGTGTGATGATTGGTAGATGGGTGGAGCATGATCCAATGGAGATTCTTGAGAGTGTGAGACTGTGTGTTGCAAAAGCTGTGGACAAAGCCACTGCTGCAGGACATAATGTTGACAGTGGATTGAAAGCAATAGGCTTGACCAATCAGAGAGAGACATCTGTTGTGTGGAGCAAATCCACTGGTTTGCCTTTTTATAATGCTATTGTTTGGATGGATGTTCGCACCAGTTCAATCTGCAGGTAACACCCACTTGATTTATTTGCTTTTATGAGCTACTTATACTTAATTCTTGGTTATTTTTTTCATGAGTGTACCTTGAAGTTTACCTGTAAGTGTGTAATAATCTAAAAGTTTGTGTAATTTGTTAGTATGGTTGATCTTCAGAAGCTTGTTTTGTTTATGCAAGTGCTAAATTCATCAAGTATATGACTGTTGTTGATATGCCTGTTCAGAAAATTGGAGAAGGAGTTGTCCGGGGGGAGAACTCATTTTGTTGAGGCATGTGGTTTACCAATAAGCACATATTTCAGTGCGTTGAAGCTTTTATGGTTGTTGGAAAACGTCGATTCTGTGAAGGAAGCCGTGAAGAAAGGCGATGCTTTGTTTGGAACAATAGACAGTTGGTTGATTTGGAACTTAACTGGAGGGAAAGAAGGCGGTCTACACGTCACCGATGTCTCGAATGCTTCAAGAACTATGCTGATGAACCTTAAAACACTCGAATGGGACAAAAATTCTCTCAACACACTCGGAATTCCCGCAGAAATCCTGCCTAAAATAGTGAGCAATGCTGAGATCATAGGTAATATTGGCAAAGGATGGCCTATTATGGGAATCCCAATTGCTGGGTGTCTCGGTGATCAACACGCAGCAATGGTGGGACAGGCGTGTAGGAAAGGTGAGGCGAAGAGCACGTACGGAACGGGGGCGTTCATACTATTGAACACAGGTGAGGAGGTTATACCATCAACTCATGGGCTTTTGAGCACACTAGCTTATAAACTTGGGCCTAAAGCTCCGACTAATTATGCTTTGGAGGGTTCCATTGCCATTGCTGGTGCAGGCGTGCAATGGCTGAGAGATAGTCTGGGCATAATCAAGAGTGCTAGTGAGATTGAGGAGTTGGCGATGCAGGTTGAGTCAAGTGGAGGGGTCTATTTTGTGCCTGCTTTTAATGGACTGTTCGCCCCTTGGTGGCGTGATGATGCTAGAGGAGTTTGTATTGGGATTACGAGGTTCACTAATAAGGCCCATATTGCTCGAGCTGTGCTGGAGAGCATGTGCTTTCAGGTGAAGGATGTTTTGGAGTCGATGCACAAGGATGCAGGGGAGAAGGGCGAGGTGAAGAATGAGAAGGGGGAGTTTTTGCTAAGAGTTGATGGTGGTGCCACCGTGAACAACCTGCTAATGCAAATTCAGGTCTACCTTTCTTTCTTGCTCCTTGTATGTATGTTGTATGATTCTATAAGTTTGATATGTAGAATGCTGCTGCATTGCCCAATATCATTGACAAACACTAGCTAGCTTGTCTGCGCTGAATTTGCAGGCGGACTTGTTAGGCAGCCCCGTAGTGAGACCGGCTGATATAGAGACGACGGCTCTTGGAGCTGCTTATGCTGCTGGGCTAGCCGTAGGGGTGTGGACGGAGGAGCAGATATTTTATTCGGCCCATCAAATGAAGAAAGACACCACGTTCCATCCAGCTATAGACCAGCAAGTGAGGGAGAAGAAAGTGGAGTCTTGGTGTAAAGCTGTTTCCAGAACCTTCGATTTGGCTGATCTTTCACTCTAACTATTCTTTCTTTATCTATGGTGGGACTCTGATAGCCTGCATGCAATTCACACGTATCCTTGTGATTTTGATTCAAACAATGTGTAATAAGATTGTTGAATTGGATTGTTACTCATTTACCTTCAGTGCATTATTACTAAATTGAATTGCCCAAAACAAAAGCAATATGGATTGGATTGGATTGGAGGCCCAGGCAACATAACATAACCAAAGAAGGCTCGTGTCGTGATGGGCCGGCCTGGCCTGGCCTATTGAATTAAATTGAATTGCCCAAACAAAAAGAAAAAAAAATCATTAGCCAACTTTAAAAAGGCGAGGCGAGGCGGTTCGCTTAAACTGCCTCCCTCAGCTCTTCCCATATAAACCACAATCACCACCAGCCTTGCCAATTCTTTTTCTCTATTCTCTCTTCCATCCATTCTCATTCTGCAACACAATTTCTTACTATCTCTTGCCGGAATTCAAATCTCCATTGCACTCAACCCTTATGAATCAACACAAACTTTCCAATTTCTTTTTCTTGCTGGGGTTTTAGGGTCTTGTACTAGGATAGAGTAATGTACAACAGTGGGCAGGATATGTGGAACAACAACACTAACAACCTGGCGCCGCCCGGTACCGGCGGAGCGGGAGCTATGCCGCCGATGATGGCGCCACCTGCTACCGCTGGAACCCAACCTATTGCGCCTCCTGGGACTAGCGGAGTTCAGCCACTCGCTCCCTTGCCGCCTTCTTACACCGTCGTTCCCACTGAGTCTCAATTGGATGAGAGAGCGAGGAAGTGGATGCAGCTGAACACGAAACGTTATAGCGATAAAAGGAAGTTCGGATTTGTTGAGACGCAGAAGGAGGATATGCCTCCCGAACATGTCAGGAAAATCATCCGGTATGTATTGTTGCTCATTTTGTTTCTTGGGCTTTTGCCTATCGGAACTTGTTTTCATATGGGAAAGTTTGCGACATTTATAGGGCTCTTTTTTACGAATGGGTTGGCGAGTCAAGTATTTGGTGTCCACAAAGTTTTCTACTTTTGATTTGATGTGTCACCGTTGTTGATGTAGATAAGCTATGATGATTAGCTCTGACAATACTGTTTGTTCTTGATAGAAGAATTTGTTATCTCCACTCCGTTAGTCAATGATATAAGGTTGGTGAATATTTATCCTAATGATCAAGTTAAGAACTAAGCAGTAGGTATAATATGCTAGCGTGTGTGATTATGTAGCGATATGTTTCATCGACATATAGGTTACCGTGGTCACGATTGACATTTTCTGATTTTTTATTGTGGCAGGGACCATGGAGACATGTCTTCAAAGAAATATCGCCATGATAAGCGTGTTTATTTGGGAGCTCTTAAATTTGTACCACATGCTGTATACAAACTTCTTGAAAATATGCCCATGCCTTGGGAACAGGTATATGTGCTAGATAATACTTGGCAGTTAAATTCAGGGCTCAATGACTGATGTGGTTTTGTTTGCTATTTTTATACTTCTTAGTTGTATTAAGTATTAACTATTTCCTGCTTTTTATACGTTAGGTCCGTGAAGTGAAGATTCTTTACCATATTACTGGGGCTATTACATTTGTAAATGAAATCCCTTGGGTTGTTGAGCCAATCTATTTGGCGCAGGTGTGCCTTTTTCTCAAACCTGTCATGTTTTTTCACTTATATTTGCATTTGACGTTATCTGGGTGTTGCATTCTTGCTCAGTGCCTTATTGCCTTTGAACTATTCTGAATATCAAAACACTTTGCAGTGGGGTACCATGTGGATTATGATGCGGAGAGAGAAGAGAGATCGCCGACATTTCAAGAGAATGCGTTTCCCACCTTTTGACGATGAAGAGCCTCCATTGGATTATGCTGATAATCTCCTCGATGTAGATCCTTTGGAACCTATTCAGTTGGAATTGGATGAGGAAGAAGATTCAGCTGTATATACCTGGTTCTATGACCATAAGCCTCTTGTGAAGACAAAGCTTATTAATGGACCTAGCTACCGGAAATGGCATCTTTCACTTCCAATCATGGCGACTCTTCACCGGCTTGCTGGCCAATTACTTTCTGATTTAATTGATCGAAATTACTTTTATCTTTTTGACATGGAGTCGTTCTTCACTGCCAAGGCTCTCAACATGTGTATACCTGGTATGCTTGATGCTTAATCTGATTTTATTCTCTTTAGAATCTTGTGCAAGTTTTGATCTTGACACTGTCGTTGTGCTTATTTGTAGAAGTTATGCTTGCATATTAAGTTCTCGTTGATAATTCTGTTCGCTTTCTTTTTTGAGATAATATTAGCTAGCTTCTGGGATGGCTATTGTGATCGCTAGATTGAGTAGTGTTCATATAAGTGATCTGAATCACCTATGTTTAAATGTTCTTGTGTTAATTTTGCAGGTGGTCCTAAGTTTGAGCCTTTGTATCGGGATATGGAGAAAGGTGATGAGGACTGGAACGAGTTCAATGACATAAATAAACTTATCATTCGCTCACCTCTCAGGACAGAATACAGGATTGCTTTCCCTCATCTATACAATAACAGGCCAAGGAAAGTAAAGCTTAGCATTTATCACACTCCAATGATCATGTACATTAAAACTGAGGATCCTGATCTACCTGCTTTCTACTACGATCCTCTTATCCATCCCATAACAAGTACAAGTAAGGATAGGAGAGATAAGAAGGCATATGACGAAGACGAAGATGATGATTTTACTTTGCCGGAGGGTGTAGAACCATTACTTGTAGGCACTCCTATATATACTGACACAACTGCAGCTGGTATTTCTCTTCTGTTTGCGCCAAGACCTTTTAACATGCGATCAGGAAGGATGAGGCGTGCTGAGGATATACCTCTTGTATCTGAGTGGTACAAGGAGCACTGGTGAGATAGACCCTTCACTCCTTTAAATTACACAGGCTTATCTCTAAATAATGTGCTTGTATATCGGATGATTTAATTTCCTTTTCTTTTGGCAGCCCCCCTTCTTACCCTGTCAAAGTTCGTGTCAGCTACCAGAAACTGTTAAAATGCTTTGTTTTGAATGAGCTGCATCACCGCCCACCCAAGGCGCAGAAGAAGAAGCATCTGTTCAGGTCCCTTCAAGCTACAAAGTTTTTCCAGACTACTGAACTTGATTGGGCTGAAGCTGGTCTGCAAGTTTGTAAACAAGGGTACAACATGCTTAACCTGCTGATTCATAGGAAAAACTTGAACTATCTTCATCTTGACTATAACTTCAACTTGAAGCCTGTAAAGACTCTAACTACTAAGGAGCGCAAGAAGTCGAGGTTTGGTAATGCCTTCCATCTTTGCCGTGAAATCCTGCGTTTGACGAAGCTTGTAGTTGATGCAAATATCCAGTTCCGATTGGGAAATGTCGACGCATTTCAGTTGGCTGATGGGCTACAATACATTTTCTCACATGTTGGACAATTGACTGGTATGTACCGGTACAAATATCGGCTCATGCGGCAAATTCGAATGTGCAAAGACTTGAAGCATCTGATCTATTACCGATTTAATACTGGGCCTGTTGGGAAGGGTCCTGGTTGTGGTTTTTGGGCGCCTATGTGGAGAGTGTGGTTGTTTTTCCTTCGTGGCATAGTTCCTCTGTTGGAAAGGTGGCTTGGAAATCTACTTGCTAGGCAATTTGAAGGAAGGCACTCCAAAGGAGTAGCCAAAACTGTGACTAAGCAGCGTGTTGAAAGTCATTTTGACCTAGAGCTACGTGCTGCTGTCATGCATGATGTTCTTGATGCCATGCCAGGCACGAATCTTCTCATATCTGTTCCCAATTACCTTTATTTCTTTTGCCATTGTGTGATTTCCTTTTTTTTAACTTTTTTTTTTGCTTATGGTTCCTTTGCAGAGGGTATTAAGCAAAATAAAGCAAGGACTATTTTGCAGCACTTGAGTGAAGCATGGCGTTGCTGGAAAGCAAACATTCCTTGGAAGGTACCTGGTTTGCCTGTTCCAATTGAGAACATGATATTGCGTTATGTAAAATCAAAAGCTGATTGGTGGACCAATGTTGCTCACTATAATCGAGAACGTATTAGAAGGGGAGCCACTGTGGACAAGACTGTTTGCCGAAAGAATCTTGGTAGATTGACACGTCTTTGGTTGAAAGCTGAACAGGTTTGAATTGCCTGCACTATTACAAATTAGCGTGGTGTTGGAAACTCAAATTTTGTCTCTGTATTGCTTTTGTTGATATCTTATATCCCACATGTTGCAGGAACGTCAGCATAACTACCTAAAAGATGGTCCGTATGTCACGCCTGAAGAAGCAGTGGCCATATACACTACAACTGTGCATTGGCTGGAATCTAGAAAATTCTCTCCTATTCCTTTCCCACCTTTGTCTTACAAGCATGATACAAAGCTCCTAATACTTGCTCTTGAGAGACTGAAGGAGTCATATAGTGTTGCTGTAAGGTTGAACCAACTACAGAGAGAAGAGTTGGGCTTGATTGAGCAGGCTTATGATAACCCTCATGAGGCTTTGTCCCGTATTAAACGTCATTTGCTTACACAGCGTGCCTTTAAAGAAGTAAGTTCTTGATGAAGCTCCATATTTGATCAAGTTTCTAGAATATCTCGAGTATTTAGTTCTTTTAACCCCACATGCTGGTGAATGGTGATTAACTGAATACTGATTATCCAACCTTAATTTTGTTTTCCTTTCTCTCTTAAAATGTTAAGCTAAAATCTAAATAATGGAATGTTTTGCAGGTTGGCATCGAGTTTATGGATCTATACAGCTATCTAATTCCTGTTTATGAGATCGAGCCTCTTGAAAAGATTACTGATGCATATCTGGATCAGTATCTGTGGTATGAGGGTGACAAACGTCATCTTTTCCCTAATTGGATAAAGCCTGCAGATTCAGAACCACCACCTCTCTTGGTTTACAAATGGTGTCAAGGCATAAACAACTTACAAGGCATTTGGGACACTAGTGATGGACAGTGTGTTGTGATGCTTCAAACTAAATTTGAGAAGTTCTTTGAAAAGATAGATTTAACCATGCTCAACAGGTAATATTGTTAAACTGGATAACTTTTTCCTCTTGACTGGTTAATTGCGATATAATGTAGGAACTGATGTTTATCTTGTATCTGCAGGCTATTGCGTTTGGTTCTTGACCATAATATTGCTGATTATGTCACTGCAAAGAACAATGTTGTGCTATCATACAAGGACATGAGCCATACAAATTCGTATGGTCTCATCCGTGGACTTCAGTTTGCTTCATTCGTTGTGCAGTACTATGGACTTGTTCTGGATCTTCTGCTTCTTGGACTGACCCGAGCCAGTGAAATAGCGGGTCCACCTCAGATGCCTAATGAGTTCATTACTTTCCATGATACTAGAGTGGAATCTCGGCACCCAATACGTCTGTACTCCAGGTACATTGACAAGGTGCATATACTGTTCCGCTTCACTCATGAGGAAGCTCGGGATCTTATTCAGCGTTATCTTACTGAGCATCCAGATCCCAACAATGAAAACATGGTTGGGTATAACAATAAGAAGTGCTGGCCAAGAGACGCTAGAATGCGACTCATGAAGCACGATGGTAGGGATCTTCTTATTTCACCATTAATTGAACATATAGTTTGAGTTGAATATCGTCGAACTTGATCTCTTCTGACTGCTAATATATCTTGGCAATATTCTTTCAGTTAATCTTGGTAGAAGTGTTTTCTGGGATATGAAGAATCGACTTCCAAGAAGTATTACCACCCTTGAGTGGGAAAACAGCTTTGTCTCTGTCTACAGCAAGGACAATCCAAACCTGCTGTTTAGCATGTATGTGTAATCACACCCTTTATTACTTCTCCACTCTGTGTGGAGAGCTGAGGAATACTGAAATAGATATATTGCTTTCCTTTATTGCAGGTGTGGTTTTGAAGTTCGCATACTGCCCAAGATAAGAATGACCCAAGAGGCTTTTAGTAACACAAGAGATGGGGTTTGGAATCTGCAAAATGAGCAAACAAAAGAAAGAACTGCCGTTGCTTTCTTGAGGGTTGATGATGAACACATGAAGGTGTTCGAGAACCGAGTTAGACAGATTCTCATGTCTTCAGGATCAACAACATTCACGAAGATTGTTAACAAGTGGAATACTGCCCTTATTGGTAATGTTTGGATATAGATTCCCAATGCCTTGCCCTATGCTTTTTGTGGTATACCACCAACTCTGCTAATTTTCTGGTTGCTATAAACTTGTCTCATATATGCAGGCCTCATGACATATTTCCGTGAAGCTACTGTGCACACGCAAGAGTTGTTGGATCTTCTAGTAAAATGTGAAAATAAGATACAGACACGTATTAAGATTGGGCTGAATTCAAAGATGCCTAGCAGGTAATGCACATTTTCCTGTATATTTCATGTTCTCTGCTCGGTTTCATTTACTTTTGAATTCCTGAAAGTTTGGCATGCTTTCAGGTTTCCTCCGGTCATCTTTTATACACCAAAGGAAATTGGAGGACTTGGAATGTTGTCAATGGGTCACATCTTGATTCCTCAGAGTGATTTGAGGTATAGTAAACAGACAGACGTGGGTGTCACCCATTTTAGGAGTGGAATGAGTCACGAAGAGGACCAGTTGATTCCCAATCTGTATAGATATATACAGGTATGTTGAGTTCATATGTTTCTCTCATTTGCTTTTTTCATTATCAATGGTTTCTGATTCCTTCTTTTTTTTTGCTATGTGACAGCCGTGGGAAAGCGAGTTCATTGATTCTCAGCGTGTCTGGGCCGAATATGCATTGAAAAGGCAGGAAGCCCAGGCACAGAACAGGCGATTAACTCTGGAAGATCTGGAAGTAAGTTTCTTTTGTTCAGTTTGTGTCGTGCATCGTGTTTTTTTCCAGTTACCTGTCTGCATTGGGTGATAGTTTGCGTTTGAGGGTGTGCTGATTGGGGGATTAGGGTTTAGTATTAACACTTAAATATTCCTGTACCTCGTGAACTTACATGCTGCTTTTTAGGATTCTTGGGATCGTGGGATACCTCGGATCAATACTCTTTTCCAGAAGGACAGGCACACCCTTGCATATGACAAAGGTTGGCGAGTTCGAACAGATTTTAAGCAGTACCAGGTCCTGAAGCAAAATCCATTCTGGTGGACGCACCAGAGGCACGATGGAAAATTATGGAATTTGAATAACTACCGAACAGATGTTATTCAAGCTCTTGGAGGAGTAGAAGGAATTCTTGAGCATACATTGTTCAAGGGAACCTAGTAAGTCCACCTTATAAATACACTTCAGTCAAAACATTCATGTTGGTTCTTTGTTTTAGTACCATGAGATTAAAGGTCATGAGAGCCCAAGTGGTTTATGTGGATTGTAATTTAACCATAAGAATCAATAGCTAATTAATATAACCCCCTCATCGGTAATCCTGGGCTGATGTCATAATGCTGGTGTTTGATCTACCCATTAGACAGAGTTAGAGTTTGCATTCTGGTCTGGTCTATCTGGGCTTGAAATAATTCTCCCTCCTTCCATGAAAAAGAGTACCGTTGTGCAGTTTTGGTATGTCCACCAAAAAAAGTCCCGTTTCCAATTTTAGTAAGTTTTCCTCACTCTATCGCCTCAAGTGGGTCCCCATATTACACTTACTAAAAATCCACCACAAACTCAACTCAATTATTAAAACCCGTGCTACCAACTTATGGGACACTTGTTATGGATGAATGGAGTATTATGGAACATCATTCATGCATTTGTTTGTTTTCCTAGTTATTCCAGATAAATTGTCTAATTTTTTTCTTTCTACAATTTTGTAATTTTATAGTTTCCCGACATGGGAAGGTCTTTTCTGGGAGAAAGCTTCTGGTTTTGAGGAGTCCATGAAGTATAAGAAGTTGACTAATGCACAAAGATCTGGTCTCAACCAAATTCCAAATAGGAGGTTTACGCTTTGGTGGTCGCCAACTATTAACAGAGCAAATGTTTATGTTGGTTTCCAAGTACAGCTTGATCTCACTGGGATTTTCATGCATGGGAAGATACCCACTCTGAAGATATCGTTGATCCAGATATTTCGTGCTCACTTGTGGCAGAAAATACATGAGAGTGTGGTGATGGATCTGTGTCAAGTTTTGGATCAGGAGCTGGATGCATTAGAAATTGAGACTGTTCAGAAAGAAACAATTCACCCACGGAAGAGTTACAAAATGAACAGCTCATGCGCTGATATCCTGCTGTTTGCTGCCCATAGGTGGCCCATGTCAAAACCAAGTCTTGTGGCAGAGTCGAAGGATGTTTTTGACCAGAAGGCCAGCAATAAATACTGGGTTGACGTGCAGCTTCGCTGGGGTGATTATGATTCCCATGATATCGAGCGGTACACCAGGGCGAAGTTTATGGATTACACTACAGACAACATGTCGATCTATCCATCACCAACAGGTATGTTCATTTTTAGTTGGTTATGGATTTTCAAGTTGACATTCTCTTTCAAATTGAATGACATGATAATACTCTGCAGGAGTTATGATTGGACTTGATCTCGCTTATAATCTCCATTCTGCTTTTGGAAATTGGTTCCCTGGTTCAAAGCCGCTGATTGCTCAGGCTATGAACAAGATCATGAAGGTAATCGTTTTTAAATGCTGTTATATTATATAATAGGGAGTGCAATATTTGTTTATGCAAGGCTAATGTTAATATATTTTACTTACAGTCGAATCCTGCATTATATGTTCTGAGAGAACGTATACGGAAGGGGTTGCAGTTGTACTCTTCTGAACCTACAGAACCCTATCTGTCTTCTCAGAACTATGGGGAGATCTTCAGCAATCAGATCATCTGGTTTGTGGATGACACAAATGTGTATCGTGTCACTATCCACAAGACATTTGAGGGAAATCTCACTACAAAACCCATTAATGGTGCAATTTTCATTTTTAACCCTAGGACTGGCCAGCTGTTTCTCAAGGTTTCTTTCATATCCCCTTGTCATGCTTTTATCTATATGTTTGAGGATTACACAGTGAATTCATTCCTGCTTTTCTGGGTTACAGGTCATTCACACGAGTGTGTGGGCTGGACAAAAGCGTCTTGGTCAGCTTGCTAAGTGGAAAACTGCTGAAGAAGTTGCTGCTTTGGTCCGGTCGTTGCCTGTTGAAGAGCAGCCAAAACAAATCATCGTGACCCGTAAAGGAATGTTGGATCCCCTTGAAGTGCATTTACTTGATTTCCCTAATATCGTGATCAAAGGAAGTGAGCTGCAGTTGCCATTCCAGGCGTGCTTAAAGATTGAGAAATTTGGTGATCTGATATTGAAGGCCACAGAACCCCAGATGGTACTTTTCAACATCTATGATGATTGGCTGAAGACGGTCTCATCTTACACAGCTTTCTCGAGGCTGATATTGATTCTGCGAGCTCTACACGTGAACAATGAAAAGGCCAAAATGTTGCTTAAGCCTGATAAGACCATTGTCACTGAACCCCATCACATCTGGCCGAGTTTAACAAATGAACAGTGGGTGAAGGTGAGGCGTTGAACTTTTTGTTTAATTTGAAAAGTATCTTTTAGTTTTTTTCGGTTGAGGGATTGGGATCTTTAGTGTACACATGCTTCATGAGTTGATGTATTTCTAACCTACTTTCTCCTGTTGAATGTGTAGGTTGAAATTGCTCTCAGAGATCTGATACTTTCTGACTACGCCAAAAAGAACAATGTGAACACATCCGCATTAACAAATTCTGAGATTCGTGATATCATTCTTGGAGCTGAGATCACTCCACCCTCTCAACAGCGTCAACAGATTGCTGAGATTGAGAAACAGGTCCTCCTCATTTCAACGGATTTGTAGTATCTTGGTTTCGACCACCTTACCAAGGTGCTTACTGCTTGCCTCTCTTTTTTGTATTCCTTCAGGCAAAGGAGTCTAGTCAGCTCACAGCAGTCACGACAAGGACCACAAATGTGCACGGAGATGAATTAATTGTGACCACTACTAGTCCTTATGAACAAGCAGCTTTTGGGTCTAAAACTGACTGGCGTGTTAGAGCTATATCTGCTACCAATCTTCATCTTCGGGTCAATCATATATACGTTAACTCGGAGGACATTAAGGTACTTATACTTTGTGTTGAATGATGTCCAGGTGCTCATACGAAACCATCCTGAAGAATGCTCTTGCTCACTGCTGTTTTGGTTAAACTCATGCAGGAAGCTGGATATACTTATATCATGCCCAAGAATATCTTGAAGAAGTTCATATGCATAGCAGATCTTCGTACCCAAGTTTCAGGTTACCTTTATGGGGTAAGTCCTCCGGACAACCCCCAAGTCAAGGAAATCCGTTGTATTGCCATGCCACCACAATGGGGGACCCACCAGCAGGTTCATCTCCCGTTGGCTCTACCCGAACACGACTTCTTGAATGACTTGGAGCCATTAGGGTGGATGCACACTCAGCCAAATGAGCTTCCTCAGCTGTCACCACAGGTTCCTACTTCAACTTTGTAAAATTCCTAATAGGTAATGCATTATTGTGTCCGCCCATCTTCTTTGTCCTAATATATTTAATCTTGAATATAGGATCTTGCTGCTCATGCTCGTGTCTTGTCAAACAACAAACAGTGGGACGGAGAGAAATGTATAATATTGACGTGTAGTTTTACCCCGGGTTCTTGCTCTCTAACTGCGTACAAGTTGACCCCATCAGGATATGAGTGGGGTAAGAGCAACACAGATGCTGCAAGCAATCCCCATGGTTACCTTCCAACATACTACGAGAAGGTTCAAATGCTTCTGAGCGACCGTTTCTTGGGATTCTATATGGTAATATTTTGCTTCTATTTCTCATAGATGTTTTAGCATCATTCCACACATAAATGTCCCGTGTTCTAATTTGAAATGTTTTATAGATCCCAGATGATGGTCCATGGAACTATAATTTTATGGGCGTGAAGCACACTGTGAGTATGAAGTATGGGGTGAAGCTCGGCACACCTCGAGAGTACTATCACGAAGAACATCGGCCAACACATTTCCTAGAGTTCTCCAATTTGGAAGAAGGTGACATTGCGGAAGGTGATAGGGAAGATACCTTCACATGATTCTGTTGTTTGGCTGTCAAAAACTCAAAATTGCATCTTTATTTCGTTAAAAACAAAATTTTCGCATATTGTAAATATGAAGAGCGATCAATTGGGATTATGTGTGTTGTTGAGAAAGAATAGTACGATTTTTGTAGACCCTCGAAAACCAAGTAAGATTTCTGGTTGGATTTTACTTCTATCAGACATTCAGTCAGTCCTGATTACATTTTTTTTTCGTGAAATACAGTTGTATTTGTGACTCCCCATTTTATCAATTCAATATACTCTGATAAGTCGAACTAAAATATCTATTGGTTGTGCTCTCCAAATAAATCTATTATGGAAAATTGGATATCCAAATCCTGTTGTTGAACAATAAATATGTTTAATAGCTTCGTGTTTAGAGGGAAGTAACTGTCGTATAGATCAGAAAAGAAAAACAGAAATGACGGTCTTTCATTGCCTTGTTATATAAACTGTTGGCCACGTGATCCTGAAATGCAAAAACGTTAAGCAGAACTGCCACCCCCGCCCGCCGGAGAAGCTCATCACATCTCATGTAACATATATCATATCCACAACGAAAATACAAGCTACCAATGTCAAATTTAATACATAGAGAACTCCCTATCCAAGAACAACTCTAGCAGTCCTAATTACATTAAGATTAGATTACAGTCATCAAAGTTTGGAAATTATCAGAATTAAAAAAAAAAAATGCACACTTCCATGTTCAAATAAAGCTAAATTGAAATTCAACAACTAATGGGAGTTGGAGACGTATGGTGTGGCGACTGGTTCACCTTGCCATTGTCCATGGATTCAACCTTCTTTAGATACTTTTCTTGTTCCTGCACCTGCAAGCTTGTTTTACTACTCTTATCCTCAACTCCGTTTATGTCCTCATTAGCAGATACATCTGGCACCCTGTTTGCCACCTCAGCTTCAGCTCCATTAGAGACGTGATCATCAGGTTTATCCGATTTAATTTCTGGAGCATGATCAATAGCCTCAGATACTGGTTCCTCTACATTCTCAGGTGCCTTTACAATCTCGTCTTCAACCTTGTCCCCTATGTGTGATTGTGAAGCATCTGGTACTGGTTCCTCTGCAGTACCATGGACCTTTTCAGTCATCTCATCCTTCTCTTTGGTCTCTGGTTTGTCATCGTTTGCATTGGTCTCTGTTTCTTCATTAGTCTTTCCTTCAGTCACAGCACATTGCTTCTCATCAATCTCCCTTCCCTCAGTTTCTTCTTTCCCAGCTTCTTTTTCTCTATTCGCCTCTTTCTCCCTCTTAGTTATTGATGATCTTCTGCGCCGTTTTGTTTGTGGATCAAACTCCTTAGATAGAGGACTTGACTTCACCTTCTCACTGATCCTAGCCGATCTTCTTGGCGTCTCACCCGTACCCCAATCAAATTCAGATATTGCAGGACTTCCTTTGTGAGCTTTTAGGAACTGCTCCAACTGTTTGCGATTGCTGATCTCCTCTCCCGTGGGTGCAACAAATACAATCTCATTTTTCCTGGGAGTACCGGCCCTTTTTGGTATGTACTGCAAAATGAAAATGAATAAGTACAAGTTATAATCATTCCATATGAACACGGAACTTACAAATACAGTAACTAGTTAGGTTTCATCTGCAATTATTCGTATTAAAATAATAGCATCCCAAAGAACCCACATTCATAAACAATTAGAAAATCAGACAAGTCTCATACATATCTCTTACCTCTCCACAATTCCATTTGATGTCTAATAATCACCAAAATCTCATCAACCTCGGTCTTAATAAGCTGATTTCAACCACATGAAAATAACCATCGTTGACTATACATTATTTCCCCACAATTCAGGAAATTATGAGATGTGAGTTCACGGAATAGAGGTCAAAGGAGCCACTAGGAACTCAACAAGCCTAATCATATACTCCCTCTGTCCCACATGACACCTTTTTTTCGGGCACAATTATTAAGAAGAATGTATAAAGTAGTGTAAGAGTGATAAAGGTGGTAGGGTCCACAACTTTTACCATTTTTGGGATGTGCCAAGTTTAATGGGACGTCCCAATATGAGAAGTGTGCCAAACTTAATGGGACGAAGGGAGTACTAAACACGACATTGCAATCCAATTTTCATAGAGCAAGTAAGAATATAAACAATATATAGTAAAACCAACAGACTGGCGATATCTGCAAAAGTTCTATAATAATGACTTGGATATATAATATACTAGAAACAAAACATAGATTATTGTACCATCTTCGCTTTAGCACTTATTTTACAGTCATCTTCAACTGTTCTAACTTCTAACAAACTGCCGGACAGAAATCACTCTAGCTTTTGCCACAAACACTGTTCTAACTTTAAAAGGCACCTTTCACTAAGAAAGTAAAATGCTTTTGTATAAACAACTGACTAAAGTCACCAAACATCTGTTCTAAGGTAAATTCTTTACACAACTGCAGAAATTATAACACCAAGCTAAACTTTAGCACTCGTATAATCTACAATATTTGAATGATACATTTGCAGCGGCAACAACTTGAGGAAAACCTAAAATAGCCACGAAATGAGGAGGAAAAAACTCCAAATATGAATAAGTAGTTTACAGAAGAGCTGCTAAACCCACGAAATTAGTTGCACGAGAAAAAAGATAAAATAACGACAATGTTTTTTGGTAGCACCAGTATAACATGGGAACTACATAAAAAATTATAGTGCAAGGAGAAAAATACAAAAAATTGAGGTGTGTAAGCAAGTCGGCAGCTAGATTGAATAAAAAAGAGAGGAAAAAAGTACCAATTTCTTCCAGGAAGTAGGAGCAGGGAGCTCCACCGACACTATGTCATCGTTGCGCGGAACCTCGGCCATATTGTGGTGCACCTACACAAGGCAAAGCAGAGAAAGTTGTTCCGTCAAGGTACAACAAGAAGGACAGGAACGTAGAACCAAAGAAAGAGCATATAAGAAGCGGACGCAGTAGGATGATGCTTCGTCTTTACCTGCTTTCTCTAAACAAAAGATGTGCTCCAAAACATAACCGCCAGGGAGCCTTATACCGAGGATGGATAATGCTAAAATCACCTCAAAAGGAGTAAGGATATTTTTGACAGACAGACAGACAGACAGTTTGAAAGAAACTTCTCGAGCGAGTGGGCGGGACACGTGGCGTGGCATCAGGAGGACAGGACTGTCTGCGAATGTGATGATCAAACGCTCATTTTCCGCTTTACTTTATACTCCATATACTCTTTCTCTAACTCGAATTTAGTGGTGGAGTTGAGACGCCACGAGGCGTTTCAAGGTATGAGAGTCGTCGAGTCGAGTCGAGTCGAGAGTTTGGATAACGTTCCCCAAATGGTTAGTTAAATAGAATGGAGAGTGGGCTTTGAGATCCGGTGGTGATCTAGAACTAGAAGGAAGGAAGAATGATTCCGTGATGACGTGGGCCATATATTTGGGCTTAAAATAATTTTATATTAGTAGGCCTTTTCCCCAACTTAAAACTCGAAAATTAGCCCAAGTGAAGTGAGTGGTTATACCTATACGGTCACAGCAAAACCCCAATGAATTTGTAGCCTTTTTCTTTTTAACTGAAGGAAACAATTTAGCTAATTCCTCTTCCTTTTTCTTCTTCTAGAATTCAATTCATTTTTACAATTTGAAAAGTCGAAAGAGAAGAGAGAGAGAGAGAGAGAGAGAGGAGATTAGATTAAGAAGCTGCAGCTAGAGGAGTCGAAAGAGATTCCTTATGGATGATGTTAGAAGGCGAGTTGTTACTTCCCACTGCATTCATGTCTTGGCTGCCTCCTCTTCTTCTTCGTCCTCATCATCACAAAGACCAAGCATAAGAAGCCAGCACGAAACTACTGCCATAACATCAACATTTATTCATGTCATGAAATTAACTTGTGTAACATCATCTATCATTATAAATAGTATCGTTCTAATCCTACCAAATTTGCCTAATCTCAAAGGGGAAGTATCACCAGAACACTTCATCAATTAAAACTACCAAGATTGTTTATCATCACCAAAGAGAACCGAGAAGGGTAGCTGGCTGCTGCACGAGAGTACGTATAGTCGTCATCACTGCACACACTAATGGAAGTGAGAACATTAGTGTATCCAATTAAAGCATATAGGAATGGTCTTTCAGTACGATACTTCTGAAAGAAAGCAGTTTTACCCGATAAAGGAGATCCCACCAAGTATTCCTCTTTTGGTAGCTCCCAACTCTAGATTATTCCAATCAGCTTAAAGCCAGAGCTGGCGCCTCGGATCAAGATCATAATACATGTCAATACTTGTTGCTGTTATTTTCTAAATATATATATAATGGTAGTGCCAGACGAAAGTAATATTGAGAGCCAAAGACAAAAGAGGGCCGAAGTTTAAGCAAAGGTGGAAGAATATATCATGGTGGATCTAAAACCTCAAATTGGTAATATACATAACATAATTTTATCCTAATTTCTATAAGTATAAGCACAACACACAACCTAAAGGATTTATTTCCAAAATCGAGAGCCCTTGTCTCTGCCATTGTTTCTGTGATCCCATGCGCAAGACCAGAAGAAAAGGGACATCCAGAATAGCACGGCAAAGAAAATCTGCAGAGTATCCTTTGCTGATGCACCTGATAAACATATAGCAAGCAATACACCCTTGAGGAATTAGAGCTAGCACGATATATCAAGTAAATGGCCTCAAAAATCGAAATGAGTGTACAATGAAAAACTAACACGATCAAATGTCAATTATTTCTAGCCTATGATGTACCAAACAAGGTAATCAAGATTGAAGATAGCTGCATGTGGAACTGTATAAAAATGTGTGATATAGAGGATGAAGAATAAGATGCTCAGCCATTTACAAGGATGAATAAAAACTTGTTTCCAATTCAAGCACTCCAATAATAAACATCTTTAGGAGAACTTTGATGGAAATTTTAACAGAATTGTTTCACGCAATAAGGTTCATCAAACCTACACGACAATTGCTCCGAAGACGCTATGTGATTTTACGGTATTGTATTGTCTAGAAAATACTATTCTAAAGAGTTTATGTAAAGCCTAAGTTCCCAGCTGAGTCTGCATGATTAATCCACAATATTTTAAACATGTAGGACAGGCTATAACACAAATGTATACAAGAATGACTTCTTGTTGTGCAATCACAGTTTCACCAAACTTTCCTCCCTAACATACTCTGCAGTGATTTTGACAATTAAAACACATTTACCAATTTGGTAAGAAAAACCGTAGAATGCTATTTGGAGATGGAGACTTAATCAATAGAGTTTTTCACAATGAAAACACATTTAGGAATGCTTTTAATAGTCATTGACATGGTTCTATTGGATGGGCCTTTTACAGCCTAGCCTACCATCAAACTTCTTATCACACAAACCACAAACCACATGCTCATAGCCACAGAACTGACAAGGCACTGCTAGTACCATTATGTTATCGTATAACAGTACATTCACCTAAGAAATATCCAACTAGAGATTAATTATGGAAGCTAATCCATGTAAATATCCAAGTAGAATCTTCTAGTTTTGGTGCGCTTTTCCTCCGTACCAATTAATTATCAAAACATATACTCCCTTCTTCGTCCACCAATTTGTAACTAGTTTAAGCGTTATAAGAAAATAGTTTGACTATATTTTATGTTGAGTGTAGTTTAGTTTCCGATCGATTTATTTTATTAATTGAGTTGTGTTTAAGAAATGGAAGGTCGACTTATAATAATGGAAAAAGAAAATAATAAGATAACAGACCAAAACCACAAAATGAGTAACAAATTAGGCGGAAGAAGGGAGTATCTTGCAACTCCAAATTTGGAAAGTCAAATCCACGAATGTGAGCTCATATTTAGGTTCATAAATCAGAATGCTCCAACAACACGATAACAAAACCGATCGATTAAGTGATACATAAAAATTTAAATCAATAAGCACGGACCCATATTCAAGGATAAAGCTCAATAAACAAATACTATTTTTTTACTGTCAGCTCAAAAATAACATATATGTGCCTGTTCTGAATAAAGCTCTATGTGTGAGAGAGAGAAAAAAAATCTGGAAACCATGCAATAAAACGATGGGCAACCTGATGAGGGAGGTTGTGGATTTTTAGTAGGAGGCTCCGAGGGAGGGTCTGACGGCGAACTTTTGGCGCAGCAACGATTGAAGCGAGAATTGCGTTTGCAGAAAGAAAATGAACTGTGGAGCTTGATTTTCAACGAGGAACAAGAGCAGAAACTTATAAAGTGATTTGAATTGGTGGCTAAGAAATCGCGTTGAGGCGTCGGAGGGCGGCGGTGATTGTGGTGCTTAACGGTAACGGGAAACGGAAAGGTGGAAGACGCCATCGGTTGAAGCAGATATTTTACTCTTCCAATGTTCGATTTGGATGGTCGAGCTGTTGCTTATTGCAGAATAACAAATGGGCCAATTAATGGGCTTGGTCCATCACATACACTGCCATAACAAAACACACCTTCAAAATTCAAATATATGTAGTTCCGATTTCCAACTATGTAGACGAGACATATATAAGAGGCAACTATTAATGTATATTCACATAAATAAATAAATATACTAAGTACCAACTCAAGATTGCAAATACATATATATATATATATCTATATAACGCATTTCATATATAAGAGGCTTGATAAAGATCTTCTATTTTATTTACAATAAAATAAAATAAATACCCTATCATATTAATTTTTCTGGAAGAAATGTCGTGACATGATATTTTCATTTTCTTCCTTACCTTTAATTATCTTTTGCTTTATAATTACAAGTTCAGAGGGAAGTATATAGCGTCCTAACGACATAAAAGGTATTTGTCTTCATGTTCGGTAATCAATACGCATTTTTCTAAAAGAAAACGAATCAAGAAAAATATACAAGCTAGTATTATTTAATACAAATTCATATGGAGTAGTAAATGAAAATTTTAAAAATGCTGTATATTTCCCGGGAATTAACCATAATACATTACAACTTAATCGGTAAAAACATCTCAAAGAAATATACTTTTCGATCCATAGAAAATATTATGTCATTGATTGTTTGTGTTTTGTTGCTTCTTCAAGTATTGAGAGTTTAGATAAAGATGCAAAACTTGAAGAAGTTGAAAGAATAAAAGTATATAATTGTACTTTTATTAAAATTCAAAATGAAGTAACGATCAAGATATGGCAGGTACAACATATTAACTAAATTTTCTAATTTCTATTTTCTTATGTTGAGTTAGATAAAGGATCATGATCATAGATTGAAATATTGTTTTAATTAACCTATATAAATATACTCTTAATTAAATCTCTACAGGGAGGGTTATGATTTACAAAGGATATTACATTCTCCAACATAATCTTCATATCTGCTGACAATCCTATCATCATAGACCAGTATTGCTGCCCTCACCAAACATGCGATGAACATGTAATTGTAAATTCTAAACCAAGCAATTCTCTCTCTCTTTCACAAAAAAATCATGTTAACTATCAAAATATTATATGTATATATATGTGTGCGTGAATGTTGAGTAGGCATCTGCTATTGAAGTTAGTGATGTAACTTCATCCGTCCTACTAAACATGACACAATTTTCTTATTGGGACATCCACTAATAACGATACATTCCAAAAATAATAAAAATTATCTTTTCAAAAAATTGTGGATCCTACCACCTTTATCAATATTACACTATTTTATACTCTCCTCAATAACCGTACCAAAAAATTTTGTGTCATGCTTATTGAGACAAAGGGATTATATAAGAGTGCGTGAGACACCTGTCCTCAGCAACGGCAAAATCAACTTGAGCTGCAGCAAGAGAGCCTCGTGCACCGGTATACAATGGCGGAGCTACATAGGGGCTGGGGTAGGCTGAAGCCCCCCCAAATTTTTTTTTTTAGTTCTTAAATTTTTTTGAAAATTCGAATTTTTATGCTTCAGCCCCCGCCGCTACATTGCAGAGAACGAGTTTTCCTAATTGTCGGAAGCTTTCCCTTTGTCAGCCCTCGCCGTCTCAAGTCGAAGTCAAGGTTGCCATAGCCATTGTTGGAGACTTGAGTTGTAGCTTTTACGATGAGGAAAAAGAAAGGGGGAAGAAGAAGAATAGTCAAAAGACAAACTTACCCTTATTTAATACTATAAAAGCTTAGGATTTTAATATTTTTTATAGATAAAAAATATAAGAAAAATATATTATTTATACAATAGCAAAACCTAAATCTATTAGGATTAATATTGACCAGAAAACATGGGCCCAAAAAATATCTCTGTGTAGAATGAAATTTTTTAAAAAGAAAGTTAATTTACAGATTAATTGAGCATTTATTCTTTTTAACATTTGCCTTTTTTCAAATTTAGCTTTGAATAAATTAAATACATGAATTAGTATGAGCACTAATATCTATGAATGATATGATTGATTAATTAGTACGAGCACTAATATCTATGAATGATATGATTGATATATAATCATATCATTCATATGTGAGCTTTTTAATTCATACTACATTAGTATGAAAAATATGATTAATACTTTATATACGCGAATTTGTACTACATGTATTTAAGGACAATTCACACAAAAACGACTATAATTTACATAGTATTATATTGATATTTATTATTTATCTTTCACTATTTTTTTTTCTATTCTTTATAATTAAGTCAAACATAACTACCTTCTCTAAGATAATATTCTTTTTCAAGATAAAACTGCTTTAATATATATTTTGACATTTTTTGAATTACCAAAACTAGTCTGAGAATGAAAACAGAATTGGATATGGCATTTTAAGAAAAATGATAAAACACAAACAAATCCAATAAACACACCCACCTCATCCAGAGCACGAATATGGTAGAGCAAAATAACCATGCACGTAACAACAAGCTAAAATATAGATTAATCATGTCATAGGTAGCTACAAAATTGAAATGATCTCTACACACTGATCATTATTTAGATCAACTATATATATTTTTATTAAGTGGAGTAGTTTATAATTAAGCATGCAATGCCACCCTGCAGGCTTTAGGTAGTGAGGATGGGAGGGAGGTAGTCGGCCTTGACACCAAGCAATTTAGCCTTGGTGTCCGGGAAGCAGTCTTGGCCGGGAAGCTCGGTTACGATGCCTTCGCTACTGATGGTGATGGGGTAACGAAGCAAATGGCCTGGAAGGTCCCTTCGGAGATCCTCACTAGCATAAAGATCCCAATACTTATCAGCCATCTCGTTCACCTTCCTCACACATTCCTCGTTCTGAGGTAGGAGGAAGGCATCATCCAGCATTCCTAGATGCTCGTACCATAAGGCCATCCGGAAGCCGTGGACTTGACCCCTAGCCGCCTTCTTTGCTGCCAAATGGTGCGGTTGGTAGGCCCCGATTGCTATCTCCGAATCCCTAGTTCCATCCATCGATCTTTGGTTGATGTTGGCTGACCCAACTATAATGTACTCGTCATCAACTGCATGCATGCATGCATGCACTATATATATCAAAAGCAATCAATATATATATATATATACACACACACATAAAAGAAATTAAACAGGCTAGCTAGCTAGCTACCTTCTAGCCTACGTACGTACGTACCAATCATCATCTTGGAATGAACATATATCATAAACCTTCTAGCCTCTTGAGCTCGAAGGTAATCTGAGTCGGGCTCCGGCTGCTCAGAAGGCTCGTATTCGCCACTCTTCTTCGTCTCCCGATTCCCGAGGCAGAAGAACGTCAAGTAGCTCCTAGGGTCCTCCTCATCCATGCCCTTATCTCGAAGGGCCTTAATAATGTCCTTGTACATCATCTCCATGGTTCGTCTCTGCCAGTCTAAAATGGCTTGTACCGATCCACTCTCTGGGATTCCCTCAGGCCACATTGGTACAACCACGTAGATTTTGAACTTCTCCCCTGCTTCAATCTTGCTACAAACTTTTAATGAGAGCTCCTTGGGGATGAGATGTAGAGCTCCCATCTCTTCGACTTTGATGTCCTCGTTTCCCCATCCGAAGCTGGATCCGAGGAAATACTGATTCTCGATGTAGATGAAGTTCTTAGCTCTACGTATAGCATGAATGTATGCATCTTGAATGCTCCTATCCACGATGTTTTCCTTGCCACTAACGAGACCAGCATTGGCAGCCTCCTCGGGGCTCTCGGGGAACCCGAAAGCTGCCCCACCATCGATAGACCTAAAAAGTTGAACGTTCCACGTCTCCTGATCATCGGGGTGCATGACTGGAGACGGCGGAATGATCAAGTTCTCAAACTCCTCCCTCAGTTTCAACAACAAGTCCTTTCCTCCCTGCTTCCTCCACCTCTGCTCGAAGTTAAACATGACATCCCACGCGATGGGGCCCTCCACGCGCGAGTGGATGTCGTGCCACGGCTCCCTGGGCCCCCCCTTGGTGATGGCAGCCCCAGGGAAGTTTGGCTGATGGAAATCATCGTGGTGCGCCGAGTCCAACGTCCTGAACAGTGAATGAAACGGAGTGTCGTAGCGTCCATCGCAAAGATCAATCCCTCCTACGAAACTCACGATCCGCCTCCTATCATCGGACCCACCATTCGGCATGTCACTGTCAACCACAACAATCTTCTGGTGATGAGTAAACATGGTCGAAACCTGTAAATTCTGCACAATGCTGCCGCCATCATCAGGATTCCTAGGGCACAAGACGCAGTTCACATCGGTTCCTTGGAAGAACTGCATCGTCTCCTCATCGTGAGTCGCCATCAGGCCATCCTTCTTCAGAACACCAACCGAAGTCCTGTCATCCCACACCAGCATGAGAACTCGGACTCCCTCGCCGGCCTTCTTCTTGAGAAGCTCGCCGAGGGTGGTGTCGCCGCCGGCCTTCGCCCTCCGCGAGTCCCTTATGAGTGTTATCTCCGTGTAAACCGACCATCCGGTGATGTAAATCAAATGCTTGGCATTGGATATGGCGTCGAAGACGTCCTCCCAGCAGCGGCGGGTCTCGTAATATTTACCGCCGGAGAGGGGTATTTGGGGGATAAAGCCGTCGGGGATGTGGGCGTCTTGGAAAAGGGAGACGCGGCAGCCGGTCCGCTGGCGGAAGAAAGTGTAGGGAACGCCGGGGTACTTGGCGCTCTTGATGCCACGTCCCCAGTTGCGATCGCGGGTGATGTCGAAGTACTGGAGCTTGACGTGGATCTTGGAAGCGGAGGGGATGGGGTTGCGGTCCTCGTCGAGAATCTCAGCCCAGCGGTCAACCTCGTCCCCTTCTAGAAGGTCGTTGACCGGCACGTAGGCGCGACCGATAAGCGTGGCACCGATGGCGTTGGCTTCTTTGACGGTGAAGATGACGTTGGATGCCATGTGGGCGCAGTAGATGTGGAATGACTCGGACCAATTTGGAGAGCTGGTATCCTTGTCGATCAGTCTTGTTCTGCCGACTCTCGCTTTTTCTAGATCCACCGTCGCGTACATTTTCGGACTTCCTTTCCCTAAACCTACCGACTCTCCGATGTTCTCCACCAGCTGCATGCATGCATCCGTCATCAACAAATTAAATAAGAATTAATTATATTGAAGAACATGAACATGAACATGAACATGAACAACAACATGACTAAATTTAATTGAGAGCTAGCAAATTAGCCCTCCTCATACCTTGCCTAAGAAATTTCCACCGCCGCCATCACTTTGCTGCAGCCTATCCACTTCAAATATAGTCGCATGTAAAGTCCCATGAAGCAACGTGTGTGACATTTTGTTTCACTGTACAAGATTATGACAATAGTAAACGATAAGAATTCCCAGAAGCTTACAAAATTTGAAAAAGTTAAGGTTGATGAGATAGAAAATGGAATGTGATCCGATTTGTTGTGTCCGAAAATAGACTCGTACACTGATCCTTGAAAATAGTTTTTCGCTTTATCTAAGCTGAGGAGCGGCACTCGCGCGGCCAGCTGCTATCAACTACAAAAATATAATATAAATAAATAAATTCGTGTTAAAGTGTAAATGCATTAAGACTATCCAATTCTATATTGAGCTTCTATATATTACTTTACCTACAATGATATAAAATAGATTGTAATAATAAATTATAGCTACAATGATATGAAATAGATTGTAATAAATTTTAGTTACAAAATTTTAAAAAATACTTCCTCTGTCCCACTATTTTTGGCCCCTTTGACCAAAAAACACTCACAGTTTTGGTCAAAGGAGCCAAGAATGATAGGACGGAAGGAGTACATATTTTATTAGATTTATAATGAACTTTTTAAAATATTAACTCATAATGAAATCTGATTTAAAATTTGTACATTTGGTTTGTTTACTAATTTTATCGAATAATTCGAATGAGTTAATGTGAGTGGAATAAGTATATGCGAGTGCAATAAATATTAGTAGATGATTAGTAAATGAATTAAATATGTTATAAATGGAATGAAAGTCGCATTGTTTATAATTAAATATATAATATGAATAATTAGAAAGTCAATGATAGAATAAACAATGAGTATAATTAATAAAAATAAAAATATAGTAAACGAAACAATAAGTAAACATATGCAAGTTATTTGTGGAATTTAAAACAGTACACCCCACAAGGCTCACCTCAGTGGTGCACATGTGGAATTTATAGAGGCTTGGATATGATAATCACACGTACGTTATTGTTTCATTGCGTTACGTGTATTTTACATATACACACACATTTCGTATAGACGAATATATATGCTCCTACTTATTTTATTTATATACTATGTCTAGATCTAGCTAGATCACATTAATTACTAATTAATAGGTTAATTAACGGGTTATAGCTAGGTACGTAGTACGTAAGTAATATTGTTTTGTGAATAAAATTAATATTAAATACTTGGCTCGAATCTACCAATAATCGATTAAATACCACATATGATCTTGAAAGTGTATCTCGACTGTATATGTGTTGTACAACAACGAGTACAACAACAAGTCAGATTCTTCACTTACAGATCACTCTCTCTACTAGCGTGTTATGCAACCGACTCTCAAACACAGTGACAACAGAAGAACAAGAACACACGATATATATTTCTACATGAGTTAAGTTATTTACCCACACGAGTCTCACGAGTAAAAATACTGTATTAAAAAAGAAGTAAACAGTAGTTACAGGTAGTAGAATAATGTCTAGCTATCTATGAACTACTTTTATGAAAACACGATCTCAAGTGTACAACACACTAATGAGATACTAAAAAGAAGAACAAGTAAGTCTACTTGTAAATACGAGAAGTATCAATTCTCTCAAAAACTCTGCACTTTCTCCAACGTCCACCCTCTGCTTTTAAAAATGATTTCCAGCTTCTTCTTCAAGTCGCCTTCAAGAACGTTGGTGAACTCTCAAGTAGTGGGTATTGACAGTTTTCGGTTGATGTTGCTGCGACATATGGAGGGAACATGGTTTGACTTGGTCAGTATAACTTCCATTCCTTATTTTTCTCGCTCAACCAACTCTCCTGGAATTGTGGCACTACTTTTGGCTCTCCAACGTGACCTTAGGAAGGAAGCAAAACTAATTAATAGAGTTTAACTAACTCTATCACATCTCATGCATCATATCGATCTCATGAACATCCTACTACCATTTTCATTGAACAAACAATTTTGGACCACATCAGGAAGAGATTAAAGTAGATGCGAGATCGATCATTTATCATGAATTTGGTTTGCATAATTGCATGGCATGTGAAGAAATATGATTCTTGATCATACATTTCCTTTTACGATGTAACAAACATTTAAGGACTTGTTCATCTTCAATTCCGATCATGTGTTATTCTCAACAGCCATGTGAAATGTGAATATATTTATATTCACAAAATTAACTGCAGGCTGTTGGTGAAAACAATATATATAAGTGCACACGTCGATCATTTTAATTGATCTATATATCTAAATAGTACCACGGCGTTTTCTTACCTATGCCATGGCATTAATTATTATAAATGTGAACAAGCTGCACAAACCCAACTGTAGACTGCAATCCCTTCATTTGTCCTTTTTGCAGTCTGTGTTGTTCCTGTTTAATCACACGTATTCATTCCTTTAACTTGATCTCTGTTTTTAACCTCGCTATGTACTCTCATTTACCAATTTCACGCACATTTGTGTGTGTATCCCCTCTCAAGAATAAAATTAAGTAAAATAAAATACTAGTACATCGTCCAAACTATATAGACTGACAAAATGAAATATGGGATATCGAAATCTTCTGCAACTTTAAAAAACTCCCCTCCAAAAAGTAGCTATATATATATATTGTTTAGGACCACAGCGGACAAAAGTAAATTTTTCCTCTAAGGCCAACAGTGAGTTCATCCTTGTCTTGATTGCTATATATAAATCCTAGCTACTTCAATTGTGTATTTTTAAACCGCGCAATTAACTTAGTTAACATCTGCATGATTTTTCTAAGAGAGTCGATCGATTATATATATTTCACAAATTAAGAAAAACTAGTTAAAGAGTTATATATATATATGGTTGAGGTTGAGAAGAAAAAGTTCAGAGGGGTGCGGCAGCGCCATTGGGGTTCTTGGGTGGCTGAGATCCGCCACCCCTTACTGTAAGTTTAATTTAACTCATACATCGATCCTTACTCAACTATATATTCTAATCTTCTTGAATCTGTATCTAGCTAAAGAACTACACTTGCAACATAATTAGTGGATGTGAAATCACCTAGCTAGCTAGCTATCATCTTTTTTAATTAATTAATAGAAATGCATGCGTGGATACTAGCTAATACCAAAATCTTGACATTTCTATATTGTCACTGCCAAAGGGAAAATGTATTAAATGATAACCTTAAAAAACCCACAATATTATGCTCGAATGAGCTAGTTAATATTCTTTTAAGTGACCCCTCATTAATTATAATTTAGAGATCAGCTTTTTACATCAAAATTCGTATATACCTTTCTTGGATTCATGTTGAATTCTTATTATTTTTATTGTTTAAATTATATATATGAATAAAATTGGATCGAGTATGTGATTTCTGCATGTACAGGAAGAGGAGGGTGTTGGCTGGGGACTTTTGAGACGGCGGAGGAGGCTGCAAGGGCATACGACGAGGCGGCGGTCCTCATTAGCGGCAGAAACGCCAAAACAAACTTCCCACCACCGGGAAACAACGTCGTCGCAGAAAGCAAACACCAACTTTTCTCCACCGCCGTCGCTTCCTTCATCGCAATCGTCCATTATCAGCGAGAAGCTTCGTAAATGCTACAAATCGCCGTCTCCTTCCGTCATGTGTCTGAGGCTGGATAACGAGAGCTCCCACATCGGAGTATGGCAAAAACGGGCCGGGTCGGAATCCGGTGCCACTAGGTCATGACCATTGAGCTCGGGAAGAAGGAGATTAGTTATGACAGGAGCGGCGGCGGCGCAACCGCAGAGGAGGCTTTGACGACGGAGTTGAAAGAAGACAGGGACGATGAAGAAGCCAAGATCGCATTGCAAATGATTGAAGAGCTTATAAATTAGATAATTATTACATGGAATTTTGCACTACTTTTTAATTTATAAATCGAAGGGTTGGTTTATAATTAGGGATAATTGCCAAGCCGATCATTTCCTTCCACTAAATGATTGCTTAGGGACCTCAGCGTACGATCTGAGCTGTTTCCCTCTCGACTTTGGATCTTAGCATCTAAAAAGTCTTCCATTTGAAATCATTTCAATAATCCTTTTAGTCGTTTTAACAGGTGCTATTTCTATAGCGCGTCAATAAAAAATCTTTAAAACAAGTAATTGAAGTAGAATTAACTATTCTATTGAAGTTGAATTAGAACATTTCTAACCACCATTTCTAATATTGAGCATGAGCTTTAAAATTTGATCTACAATATACGAAATACTATTTTTTCGCAATCAAATACATCGACTTATATTTTACTCAAAATCATGTATATGTGGACCCGACTACACCTGTGAGAGAAGGTAGAGAGGAAGTGTTATTGATTTTGACTAATCAAACTATATAAACCCCATTCCCACGTGTGTAATCGGATCTGCGTATGTATGATTTTGACTAAAATATAACCCGATGTATTTTCAATTGCGAAATAATGGTACTTCGTGTATTATGGGTCAAATTTTAAAGTTTATGTGCAATACCAGAAATAATGGTTAATTTGTGTATGTAGAGACAATTATCCCTCATTATTATATACTAGTACAAGTAATTTTATAAATAATTTATTATACAAAGCTTGACATCATGAAAAAAAAGGTGCTTTTGAAGGTTTTTGCCTCTCCATTTCTCTTTGATCGAGAAAGCGGCAGGACCATCAAACTTAGCCTTGAATTGGACTGCGGTCCCGCGAAACTGGTATCCTCAGACCGCTTAACGTTTTTAATTATAATTTTTTTAGACCAATGATAATTATTTTATATAAAAAAACGAGTCCCCACACTCGTATCCTAGATTCGGATCCTTTTTAGCGCGTCCACGTATCTTATATTTAGAAAATTACGAGACGGACACGTATCCCTGCACCCATACCCAAGTTCGAGCAACATAGATATATATAGAGAGAGAGGTAAAAGAGATGTAGAGCTAGAGTGTTAGTGAGAGAGAGTGTGATGAGAGCAAGAGATATAGAGATAGTGATGAGAGAGAGATGTAAGAGATAAAGAGAGAGTGTAATGAGAGAGATATAAAGATAGAGATAAGGAGAAAAAAATAGAAAGAGAGAGAAAGTGAGAGAGAAAGGTAAGAAAGTGAGAATTATATATAGAAAGAGTTGCTAGAGACATAAAGTGAGAATTATATATAGAAAGAGATAAGAGAGAGTGTGCTTGAGAGAGAGATGGAGAAAGGTAACAAAGAGATATATAATAGAGACTGAGAGAAAGAGAGGTAGAGAGAGTGTGATGAGAGAGACATGAAGGTAGAGACTAGAAAGTGAGAGAATGATGAGAGAGAGATATAGAGTAGTGAGAGAAAGAGGTAAGAGAGATAGAGTGACGAGAGAGAGAGTGTGTGATTAGATAGAGAGATAAAGAAAGAAATAGGGAGAAAAATTAAAAGAGAGGAGAGAGAGATGTAAGAAAGGGTATAGTGAGATAGAAGGATAAATAGAGATATATACATAGAGAGAGAAAGATATATATATAGAGAGGTAAAATAGAGAGATATAGTGTGGGAGAGATAAAGAGTATGAGAGTGAGAGAGAGTGAAAGTAAAATTTTAATACTCGTTTTTTGAAAATGAAATCTGGGCAATAAAAATAAAATACGAAATTCACAATTTTATAAAATTAAAACTCATCTCAATAATTACCTAACGTCTAAATCATTAAAAAATTAAACATAAGATATCATTTCCAAAAAACGTGCAGGTCATTAACTAGCATTAAAGCCATTTGGAAGTGTTTATGGCGTAGGGAGGCGTGCAGGTCATTAACTTCCATTAATGACGTATTAAGAAGCGCATTAAGAGCATGATGAACGGCGCGTGCGCGTGGAAAACGGCGCGTGAGACGCGTGGAGAACGGCGCGTGCGGCGCGTGGAGAACGGCGCGTGTGGCGCGTGGAGGGCGTGTTTTGCGAGGTCCCCGCGTGGCATACGCGTGGGCAACGCGTGGCATACGCGTGGGCAACGCGTGGCATACGCGTGGGCAACGCGTGGCATACGCGTGGCATACGCGTGGGCACCGCGTGGCATACGCGTGGCATACGCGTGGGCACCGCGTGGCATACGCGTGGCATACGCGTGGGCACCGCGTGGGCACCGCGTGGCATACGCGTGGACACCGCGTGGCATACGCGTGGACACCGCGCGGCATACGCGTGGCTAACGGGTGGAGCCCGCGTGCCGCCTGTGGACACTCCGCGTGGAGTACGCCTGGACACCGCGTACCGCGTGGACCCCGCGTTGCGCCCGCGTGATGTTTTAAATTAGAAAGGATAATTTTTAAATTAGCAAATACTTTTTTGTAATCATAGATTACAGTTAATATTAATTAATGTCAACAGATATATATTTAAGTTTAAAGCATTTTTGTTTTTGATTCTAAAAATATTTTATTACTGTTTTTTGGCCTATTAAGGTTCTATTTTAAATAAAGTCACTAAATTATACAATTAAAACCATAAAATTTATTATTCATTTAAATAATCTAACACTTAATTTAAAATAAAATTATCAAAAAGATTATTAAAATGTTGGGCAAATAATATAATACAAAATCAAAATTAATTTGAATTAAATTAATATTTTAATTTCTAAAAATATGAAAATATTATAGAAACACTACTCGTTATGTAAAAACATTGACAATATAATTCATATATTAAATTTGAAATAAAAAATAGAGATTAATGTATTGGCATTTTCTAATTAATTGCAAAATAAAATGACCACTGCTTTTAGCAGACGCTTAATGTTTATATTGCTAATAATGTATAATTTCTAGTTCTATTAAAATTTTCAATTATTTGAAATCTATCTATAATACATCACCAGAAAAAAATAATAATAAAGCACACAAAACATGTAAATGAACAAAATAACAAAGAATGATTGGAAGGGAACTTACTGTTAATATATATTTACTTGTCCCATGGTTGTTCTTCTTTAGCTCAACTCTTCAGTTGCCTAAACCATGATAAATTAAAAGACTTAAAACACATTTTAAAGGCACCAAGAATTAAAATAAATGGTAAGCAGAGAAAATTAAGTTACATGTTTATAAATGATTGCAAAGCCAGTCCAGAAAATACAAAAAATATGAAAATCAATATAACTATCTTTCCTTTTTCAGAGCAGTCGTCTTCTTAGCTCCATTAGTGATGCAGAAAACATTGCTTGAATGGTGCAGCATCAACTTGAACAATGGATCTCAAGATACCGGGGACTACAATTCCTGTGGGAGAAATAATTGTGTAAAATCTCTCATATGAAAGTGTACTCAATTGTCATAGCGTAACTAAAATTTAAAATTCAAGAACAAATTTAAATTAATCATGCACAGTCTAATCACCCCATTTCATTAATGGGGATTTCGTATTATTTGTAGAAGGTCCTCCTACTTCATCAGGAAGGAGGGAAATACATAAAGAACCGGCTATAAGGGAAGATACATGCAAGTGTTTAGTAGCAACATTCAACAAGCAGACATTTGAGTAGATTTAATTCAGGCAATTTCCATGGTTAATGTCAAAGCATACAAAATCTGTTA
>JAPKLX010001892.1:3151-16898 GCA_026898415.1 Leonotis leonurus
TAGCTGCAGGCGCACACAGGCGGCACGCAACTATGCCTTTAATCGAGCGAACGGACAAGACTTGAGCGCAACTCGCTTGAAAGGTAGGAGACTGCTAGGATTTCTCCCAACAATCACGTCGTTAAATTCTATTGTAATAATCGCATTATTAGTGTCTATGAACGTTATATAGCTCATATTTATGATCATTGAGATATTAAATGAAAAAATTAAGTAGAGCTTCATATGTATGATCATCGACAAACTAAATGAAAAGAAGAAAATCATTGCTAGCCATCATATTCTTGTTCTTCATTCTCCTACTCATCATATATAATCATAATATTATTATATAAATGATAATAATTATCTCTCTATATATATATATATAGAGAGAGATCAATCTATTACAATTGAAAATTTATGCCAACCTAGTGCAATGTAAAACTTATTTTTCGTGACACACGTGTCACACTAATTCTAGCTAACAAACATATCAATTATATCATACAATGCAATATATATTTTCATTAAAAATTTAGGAAATATATTATTCAAACTTATGTTTCCTTAAAGTCTTTGAGCAAAAAGCTGGCTCCTGGCGCATGACTTGCATAAACAATGGCAGTGTATGTTTTGGAATGGGCGCCAGAATGTCCTCCGTCCATGGCAGAGATCACAAGCTTTGATTCGGTTCCCTCACCATTCACCTCTCGCGTCTCTCCCTCCACTACCTTCTCAAAAAACAACGTTGTCTTCCTCTCATTGTTATTTTTCAGCACTGCAAATTTCGCCGCCCTTATGATCTCTGGAGCATCAAGATTTGGGATTGGCTTCCAATCGTTGGAGGCGCCAAATGTGATGGGAGCCACCAAGAGAGAGAGAAAGGCCAAAAGCATGATATAATATTTGGGTGCCATGTTTATCAATGTGTGATCAATGTGTCATCAATGTGATGTGGTGTGAATTTATAATTGAGAATTTTATATAAAGACCATTCATTTATTAATAGTATTTGGTATTTATGGTATATTTCATCTAGAAAAAAGGTCATAAAAGTAGATAAGATGAAAAATGATACCCCTAGTGTGTTGATATATTTAGGAATTCTCTTAGTCCATATTAAACTTATGTGAGATTATTTATGGTTCAAAAGATTAAATAATTTATGTTGATTTAGATAAATAATATTCTCTTTCAATCACCCTATCAATCAAAGAAGAAATTTTTTCTTGTGCACTAAGATTTAAAAAATGAATCCAATGTTAGAATATCACTTTTTTTTTAAGAAAAGATAAAAAAAGTCTTTCCAATAAAAAATAGATAATATCCGTTTTAAAAGTATTTAGAATTATTTACCTCTTTATCATAATTTTTAATTTAATTTTCGCATTATACACGAATCTCACGAATTCAAATTTTTGGTATTCATGTATTTGTGTCTTATAATCTAGAACATAAGAATTCCGTGAATTTGAATTTGGAGGATTCATATGATCGGGTGTTGTAATATATAACACACAAATCATGTGAATTCGAATTGGTGAGATTCGTGTGTTAATGGATAACTGATGTGGCTCTATTTCGACTGCAAAAAATAATAATATAGTATAGATAAACACCGAGTATCGCATTCCACAGGGATTGTTCGTGTGAAGACCAACAAATAATTATCACGGTAGTGTTGCTATTATCTTGAGAGTAAAAATTAAGTGGTAGTAGTATGCAATCTGAAACAAAAAAATAAAAATATAACTAAACAAATAATAATGTAAGAATATACAAAAATATAATAAATGTAATAAATAAAAAATAAGGGGTAAAAGTGATCATAGGGATGTATGTGACCCTAACTAGATACATATAAATTATCTACTTTAATATTCCAACCAATTTCAAGCCAGATTCGTATGGAGGTTCACAAATGTAGACTACAGACTCTCTCATGAGTTATCTATGAACGTAGATTAGCAATTATATATATCCTACCGTTCTAAGAGCAACTGTTAACTCAAAGTAGAACAATAATAAATATCCTCATACAGTTTACTCTCTCTTCCCGGTACTTAAGAGCAGGGACAGGTATTATACCTCAAGATATAGCAACTGCTAACTGATATCAATCTATACAACTAGAAAGCATCAATGGTGATCAAGCATCAACACATGAGAATTAAACCCAAGAAGCACAAATACGAACTAAAGGTAAAATAGTATTAAAGAGATATATCATAATCAATCTAGCTAGACATACAATCCCTATAATCAACTATAAAATTAGCTAAATATAATATAAATTATAACGAACTTACAATTAAATAGAAGTATAAGGTAGAAGAAATACAACACTTGAATGATAATTTAAGATGATGAATTAACAAGAATGTAAAATAAAATATAAAGTGTGTATGTGATTGTGTAACTCTTGACAAGGATCAAGAGAGGGTTCTTATAAAGAAAATGACAAAAAAATTGAAAATAAAGAGCATGAACACGACACTTATGCACGTTTGAATCTTAAGGTCTCAAAGCTCTAAGAAGATAGATAAATTGAATTCTATTATACTCAAGACCTTTCACTTAGCTCAACATAATTGAAATTGTTCAAGTTAATGCCCTTTCAAATCGAGAACTTCTACTACAAGAAATTTATGCATGCATTACACATCATACATGATAGTGTTTTTATAAAACCGTCATGTATGTTCGTGATTTTAGTAAACATAACGATTATTTTAAAAACTATCATGTATGCAGTGTCATTTAATATTATAAATAATACTTTCAATTAAAGTATTATGTATGTTAATATTATAGATAATACTTTTAATAAATTGTCATGTGTAGAGTGTCATCTACAATAGTATATTATACCATTTCTCTCATTCTCAACATCATTTCCCTAACTTACTCAGCATACTCATAGTCGGTTTTGGTCTTCGAACTAAACCTCCACCACCATGTCGTCGAATCCTCCACCACCAGCGCCGCCTAGTTCTCCACCACCGGTCAGTCCTCCATCACCACTATTCCTTCACCAACTAGTTTTTAGGTTGTTTTTAACATAAATTTCTCTTCCAAATCCTCCATCATCGTGGTTGCTGCTCGAGTCCTCCACCGCCAACAATGCTCAAAATTAACTTACCACTAGCCTCGGCTAAAATATTATCCATTGCTATTTTGTTATTCAGGTTAATAATTTAATTTCAATTTGTGTGAATTTGAAGAACCCTAATTTAAATTTGCTGCTAGTTGACTTTGTGCATTTTTTCTACTCTCTATCTATAATTTCATTTCTCTTTCTGTAAAATCTCTCTCTATGACTGAAATTGATGACTCTTCAACGGCGCTCAAAAATCATCGTGTCACTTGTTTAACTTGGTTATGGATTCTGATTTGTGTTGTATTTCAATTAATTTCCTAATTAAATTAACCTTAATTGACTCATTTTGTAAGATTGACTTTTATTGCATCATTACATAAGAGTGACTTCCTTTGCCACTTTAATTGCATCACGTGGCATGTATGAGTGTGTAAGTGAACGCTCGACTCTCACAAAAGAATTTACGTGTATGGGTTTACTAAAAAATCGATGCAATGCAATATTTTACCATAGACTTGCCCTTTATCTAACATCTCAACCACTACATTGTGTGTTATCACCAAGATCAAATAGGTCTTGTCAATGGTTATAATTCAGGTATATGGGTTAAGGTAGAGAAATATATGTAAAGTGACTAAATTAGGAACCTTAGTCATTGGCCATTCTCAACCTCCATCAAATATGAATTTGAATTCATCTTCTACCCAACTCATGCAGTTTAAAGATTCCAAAATTATTCCCAATGCTATTTTTCACTCTTTTCAATACACATCCCCTTTATGCTCTTGATAAATCAAAACTATTTTGTTGGATCAAGAAGAACTCGATTGTTGTATTTGGTGGTTAATGAGCTCCTTTAATGAAAATATTTTCTTAGCCAAGTAGTGTTACACACGTTAATTAATAATATGAATGCTGGCACGAGATATGATAATCGAATGCAAATATAAAATATTTAAAATACACAAACGATTTATATGTTAGGGTTTTTATACCTAAAACCATGCTTTTATGCTTAAACGATGTATCAAACTTGTTTTCAGTTTCATTTTAGTGAGAATAAATGTTTCTATCATTGGTTTGTTATTTATTATCTTTCTATATTTGTTGGTCCCGAGAGAGCGAGGTTTGGTGTATGGGGGGGGGGAGAATACACCAAATACAAACTTTTCAGTTTACTTGTTAAATTATTAGAGAGTTCAAGCTATTCTTAAATAAGAAATTGTTCGGCAGATGACTAACCAGATTGATACCAGATTAGTCCAAGCAGATTGCTCTCTAGTGTAAACACTTAGACAATAATAAGAGTGATCTTATTATTTTCTAAGTATTGTGTGTGCGGAAATATGGTGGATTTAATGAGTGCTCTTTTTAAGAAAACCTTAAGAGTTAATCAGATCGTTAAGCAGATGGATTGAGATGCAGATGGTTAGAATAATAAACAACTTAAAGTAAATATGCAGAATTATAAAGAACACAGTTGTTTAACGTGGTTCGGGAAATCCCTACGTCCACGATCTGGTCAAAACTAGACCAAATTATCTAATACTAGGATACTCTGCTTCTTTATACTCGTGGAGAACGAGTCACAAGTATCAATCAAAGCTAGAAGGATACTTATGCACGATATAAGGGTCGTGTCCCTTTACAACAGATTACCTCTACGTTACCACTAGAAAACTACTAGCTAGCAGGGTGTTCTCCTTTCTCTCGATAAGACAGACTTGAATCGAGGTTAGGTTGGTGTGATGTAGAATCACAAATATTTTGAAGCTCTTAGTCTGGATCAAGGTTGATAGCTTGAGAATGTGTTTTTCAATGTAGCGCACGTGTGTCTTATATATCTCCAGATTTTGAACTTCAAATACATATAGGCATTGAATTGAAAATTTTAGTCGTTGTTGATTGGCGTGAGATTGATTGTAGATTGCCAATCAATGATATCCATCATATCTGTTCTTGCCATGTAGAGAACGTTGACTCAATCTTCAAAGTATGGAAAGCAGATTGCTAACGGCTTCTTTCCTTCTTTGTGTCAATCGAAGATTCTCTTCCCAATCCCTGTTGGATGGACTTCAATCATGACGTGGCAAGAGGATATGATGTGTAGGATGATGTCATCTGGTGGTTTGATGACTCTATCGATCTGATGCTTCGCTGTAGATATCGATCTGGTCGGTGATCTGGTCGTTGTCTGTTACAGCAGATCGATTTCTTCTTGGCGTGAATTCTTGGCCTTCATCCTATGCTATTATAGAAATGACTTCTATAGGAATAATTCCTTTACATGTTAAGTCATCTCCTAATCTATTCTCTATCAGAATTCACTTTACATGTAGTGATCTGTTAACACGTAGAACAGTTCAATACTAAAAAGAACTAAGTGTGTTTCGAAAGGTCATCATCAAAACCAAAATACATTAGGGTTCCCAACAATTTCCCCCTTTTTGATGATGTCGAAACCACACTTTACAAATATATCCTAATAACTTATTAAGGGTGATCTGGTTTGATAGCCAGATTATTTATGTTTCGTTATTAGGTTTATAACGATTAAAGCAGTTTGTATATGTTCTGGACAATAAGAAGTTGTCATCAGAAACTCAATGAACTTTCATATATGAGAGGAAAAACAAGTTTACAGATCATTAGAAATTTTGGAATTACAGATAGTAAAGATGTGAAAGTAAATAGCTATTTGCTTTTCCTTCTCTCTTCTTGTTGCTTTTTCATCTTGGCCCTTGTTTCGTCAGATATAAGCTGAACGATCTCATATACTCCCTCTCTCACCCTTATGTAATCTGGATCTTCAGCGTCTATCTTGTAGCCTCTGTTCTCTGCGAGCTGGTTTATGAAGTTGAGAAGGAAGGTTTTGTCGGGAAGCTCAGTGCCAGGTATGTTTGGACATGTTCTGAATTCCCTCTCCGGGGTAGTTATTGTAACCTGGGCTTTTGCTGCAGCTGCTCTTATAGCTTCCACCAGATCTTTTGCATCGTTTAAGTCTAGGTAGAGGTTGAATGCCTCATTAGGTGTCCCCTCGCAGTATGCTGGCTCTTTGAGAAAATAGCGACACATAATGAAGCCATATCGTAGTCCTTTCCATCCCTCCTTTAAGTTCTCAGGGACCCAGTTGGTCTCTCGTTCTTTAGTTTTCATTGTCCTGATAGGAGCAGATGAGAACCAACCGGATCCAGATCGTTTCTTCCTATTCAGGGGTTGACTTGATTTGCTTGAGGATGATCTGGATGCTTTCTGTGTTGGGCTAGATGGTGGGCTGGGTCGTTCTGGTGCAATTTGTAGCTCTGGTTGAGCTTTTATCCTTTCATCCGAGGCACCAGATTGCCCCTTCCCCTTCTCAACTATAACCTCCTTCTCTTTTTCTTTCTTCTTCTTGGATCCTTCCCCCTTTTCGACATCATCAACATACAGATTGATGAGTGACTTAAGGGAGGCGATCTCCTCCTTCATCTCCTTTACTTCTTTCTCTGACTCTAACTTTTGAGAAAGCAGGGAAGTGATGTTCAAGTTAGAGTCATCGATCTGCTTCTGCAGTGAGCCTTGTGCTTTGGCCAGATCGGCAGTTATATTCTCTTGTTCTTATTTTATGATGCCTATCTCATCAAAATATGAATCTATCATTGTCTTTGTAGGGTAGCGCAGGTCGCTCAACTTCCTCTCTACAAAGTCCTTCCCTTCGTTTTCAAACTTTCTGAAGAGCGATCTGGTTTCTGCGTTTGCTGCTTTAAGCACCTCTTCAGTGATGCCATCAGTCTGTTGTTTGACAATGATGTGAACCATGTCTTTTTCTTTCTTTGCGAACTTTGTGACTATTCTGTACATTTCCTTGATTTTAAGCTCCATGGTTACTAGAGTCTGATCGATCTGTGTTTTCCTCTCCTCTGCAGAAGATCGATCATCGTCCATCTTCTTACTCAGCTCCTCAAGCTTCATTCTGCACACTCTTCTCAAGTCTGAGTCAACCTGGTCAACATGAGATTTCAGATGGTTGTTGAACTCAGTGAGAATGCGAGTGGCCTGGTCTTGGACTGTGGAGAGCGTCCCATACATAAACTTGTCAACTTTGTTGGAGATCAGATCCTTCACTTGTTCATTGGATAGTGATTGATGCTGGGTCATCAATATATCCTCTAAATTTGTCATCTCCACAAACTCATCCATTTTTGCTGCGACAGCAGGGGTGTAGATATTGTCTGTAAGCTTTCCTCCCACCCTCTGTCCAGCCGGCTCATGCTCCTCTTGTGGATAATTGACCACTGCAATTTGAATTTTGCGTTTCTTTGATGGTTCCCCCTCAGCCTGTGCAGTGGTCTCCACAATCTGCTCTCCAGCATCAACCATGTGCTGATCTGGTTCTGATTCTTGTATAGCTGCACTCGGTTGGTGAGCATGAGTAAGTTCATCTTCAACTCTTTCAACTTCTTGAACCTCTTCAACCTCTTCAACCTCATCAGTCACACTATCAAAGAATTGCAGCATTCCAGCTTTCTCATATATAGATCTTAGATCGATCTTCAATTTTTGAGCTTCAAGCTGGGCTATTTCCAAGATGGCTTGTGGGTAAGTTTCTCTCAACTTTGTAATAGAGGAGACTTCAAAAATGTTTAAAAAGGTTTCTTCCTCTGCTTTGAGTGAGTCTATTGATCTGATTTTGAGCAGAGCATCAAGGACGTAGAATTCTTTGTGCTTAATGAGAAGCAGTAGCTTGACTCTCTTTGCTGCATCATAGCTCTCAGGCGTGAGCCGGATGCCTGGGAATAACTTTAGTACAGCATGATTTGCTTCTGCTTCTAACAATTTAACAACTTTCTCAGCTGTTTTCTTCTCCACATCCTCTTCCGAGGATTCATCTGCTTCTTCATCATCCTTGACCTGGCTTAGGACCAAGGAGGAGATAGGATCCACATCCTCTGGTGGTCTAGCCACCAAAATTTCTTCCTCCTCAACCTCCTGTTGAGGGATGATAGTTTCTTCAACCTGGACTTCCTCCACAGGTTCTGCGAGTTTTTGTAACCTCTTTCTCTTTTGTTTTCGTTGTTGGGCTGCAGTGGAGGCGTCAGTATCAACTGAGCTCGCCCTCCTTGTAATTCTCTTGGTAGGAGTTCTTTCGACCTGTTTTTCTTTTGTTACCTTGGATTTTGTGGATTTCTCTGCAGGGGCAGATGGTGGAACCCAGATGGGGTTAGAACTACCCATCTCCATGAGAGCGTTGACAAACACGGGGTCTATTACCCTTGCAATCAGATTTGCAGAAATGCCCATAGACATTTCAATTTGGTGTTGGTCCTTCGGGAACCTCAGTCTATCATTCAACTCCACAACTGAGTCCCATTTGTGCTGGTTGAAGAACATTTCCAGCATGTAGCTTATCTTGGTTGAGTGTCTCAGACTGTTTCTTCTCACCTCAATTCCAGGACTTGCTCCTTTAACATAAGTGATCATCTTGGCCTCCTTTGCCAACAGATCGAAGAGGATTCTGCTCCAGTTCACAGGTAGATTTAGCAGAACAGCTGCTAGAATCTTGAACTTTTCGGGGGTGACCTGGTCGTAACAACCATTGTGGTTCAAGAATATCCTCTGGAAGAATTCAAACACTATTTAGGTGCAAGTAGTGCCCTGTTGAACATCTTGTTCGTGTAGTGAATGGGCACTACCATCACCATCTCTACAGCCTCCTAAAGTTGTTCTTCGCTGATATCTCCCAAATTGAGACCTTCATCCATCAACTTGTAAACATTGTCGATAATGTTTAGTACATTAGATGTGGTGTTGCTGATGGTATTGCCTTTGCTAACCTTGATGGTTGCTTCGTTCCCGCCTTTCTCCCCTTGCCATGAGAGATAAAAGACAGCAACTTCCTTTGGTAGAAAGTGGATAGGGTGTGTAGTAATTATGTTGTGAAATCCTACAAAGAAATCAAAACAATAGATATGAGCACTATCCTTCCATCAATGAACTATAAGTGCTCAAATAGCAATGTACAGAGTGTATAGATCAACACAACAATACAGGTGCATATAAGCATATAAAATAGATAAAGGAGATTTTTCAAAGCATTCATAAACAGTTAATTGAAACCTTTGCAGCTTTTAACAAGGTCGAAGGCCTTGTCCAACTTGTGAAATCCGAAGGTATCAAGAATAGCGTAAAGATCTTGATGAATATATGGTTTCAAAAAGTTCACTTGCTCAAGAAAAAGAGAAGATTTTGGAGCCATATTTGTGAAAACAGATAGGTTTTTGAAGATTTGAGAGGGTTTGGAAGGGAGAAAAATTTTGCTAAGTGTCAAAGATTTGAAGTGCGGGTGATAGTCGAACCGCTTTATCAAATATATATAAAAGAAAAAGAGATAAGTAAGGTAATAATATAATTAATATCCTTCCCTTTTTCAGCTTTTCCCGCCTTTCCAAGGTATAGACTTGCAGTCTATTACCGCCTCTATTATGCGTATGATACACGCGCTTTTGATCCTAGGGATGTAGTGTGGTGCGTGTTTGTTTACACTGTCAAAAGTGCTTCCTTTTTCTTGATTTGGTAAATATCTCCTTGATCACTATTCCCAAACATAGTATCAATCATCACAAAAATAAAAGATTAGATATAATGTGTCAGAAATTAGATATATGCTATGATTAAATTGATATAGTCGCCGTATATTGTTGACTTTCCCCCTTAACCAAGTAATGAGAAAAATAATGAAAGATTAATATCCACGTGGCTGCTAGTCATCTGGTCTAGATCGATCTCCTTATTAACGAACTGTTGTCAACATTATCGATTTGTTCATGCCACTTTCCAATTTAGATATCAATCTAGTGTGATGACCTTTTACTAATTCCCAGTTGGAATTTGATTGATCTGTTTGACTATTAACATGTACTTAGTGATCTGGTGTCAATTCCCAATTGGAATTTTACATGATCTGGTCTTTATCAATCTGGACTATGTCAATCTGGTTCTAATTCCCTATTGGAATATGATGATCTTGTGTCAATTCCCAGTTGGAATTTTACGTGATCTGTTCTAAGACTATCTGGTCCTTTCTTCTAGATTTAATAATCCTAATTTCCCACAAAACATCTTAAATCTTTTTTCTGGTAATGCTTCGGTGAGAATATCTGCTCTCTGTATCTCAGTGTGTATCTTCTCGATCTGTACATGTTTTCTTTCAACATGATCCCATATAAAGTGATGTCTCACATCTACATGTTTGCATCTGGTATGCAAAACAAGGTTCTGTGTGATTGCTATAGCACTTGAGCTAACATAGAAAACAGGTATCTCCTTGACATCAATCTCATAGTCTTTGAGTTGCTGTCTTAACCAGAGTATTTGTGCACAACAACTTCCAGCTGCCATGTATTCAGCCTCTGTGGTTGATGTAGCAACAGATGTCTGCTTCTTTGAGAACCATGAGATCAGTTTATTTCCTAAAAACTGACATGTCCCAGATGTTGACTTTCTGTCTAACTTGCATCCAGCATAATCTGAATCTGTGTATCCAGTTAGCTCAAAGTTGTCTTCACAAGGATACCATAATCATATGTGAGTTGTTCCTTTAAGATATCTTAATATCTTCTTAGCTGCTTCCATGTGAGACTCTTCGGGGTTCGCTTGATATCTTGCACATACTCCTACTGCAAATGTGATGTCAGGTCGACTGGCAGTTAGGTAGAGTAGTGATCCTATGATCCCTCTGTATTGAGTGATGTTAGCTGGTTTTCCCTCTGGATCAGGATCAATTTTCCCATTGGTCTGCATTGGGATTTTAACTGGTTTACTGTCTTTGATCCCAAATTTTGTCAGCAGATCTTTAATATATTTGGCTTGATTTATGAAAATTCCATCTGGTAGCTGCTTGACCTGCAAACCTAAAAGAAACTCATTTCGCCCATCATGGACATTTGGTACTTATTCTTCATAAGTTCAGCAAATTTATCACATAAATAGGTGGATTGAGATCCAAATATGATATCATCTACATAGATCTGTACTAGAAGGATATTCTCTTTGACTTTGATGATGAACAAGGTCTTGTCAACTGATCCTCTTCTGAATCCAGATTCTAGTAGAAATGTTGATAAAGTCTCATACCAAGATCTAGGGGCTTGTTTTAGACCATAGACTGCTTTTTTCAGTCTGTACACTTTTTGATTTGGATTTGCTTCTTCAAATCCAAGTGGCTGTTCCACATAGACTTCTTCTTCAAGGATACCATTGAGGAAGGCACTTTTGACATCCATCTGGTATACCTTGAACCTTTTGTGTGCAGCATATGCTAAGAATAGTCTTATTGCTTCTAATCTGGCCACGGGTGCAAATGTTTCATCAAAATCAATGTCTTTTTGTTGATTATAGCCTTTAGCTACTAATCTGGCTTTTTTTCTGACTACTTCACCCTTCTCATCTCGTTTATTTTTTAATACCCATTTTACACCTATCACTCCTTGGTGTTTGGGTCTATCCACGAGATACCAGACTTCATTTCTTTTGAGCTCATTGAGTTCTTCATGCATTGCTGTTATCAAATCTGCATCTTGTAGTGCTTCATGAGCATTAGATGGTTCAATGCGAGAGAGATAACAGCTCAACAAGGCACTTTCTCCATGCATTCTTCTTGTTTTCACACGATCTGTTGGGTTCCCAACAATCTGTTCTGGTGGATGATCTTGTATCCATCTCCTTCACCTGGTCATCTCTTCGTTAGATATCTCAGGATCAGGTTGATCTGTTGGTTCCTCAAATTCAGTGTGAACTATTGATGAAGCTTGAAATGGATTCTCTTCTGTTCTTTCTTTTGGATTTAAATTTCCAGATTGATCATCATTTGCAATGACTGTTTCATTGCTTTCTATTGGTGATCTGTTTTCATCCAGATTATGTTGAATTGTTCCCCTTTGCTGTATACTTCTTCAGCAATTGTGGGAGTGTCGGTATCTTCATCATCACTTTTTGAATTCCAGATAAGAATGTCTTCTAGTAGTAGTTCATTCATCTTTCTTGTAGTTATCTAGTTCTCTGTCTGTTTATTAACAGGTGAGCTATACTCAACAATAGAGTCATCAAAAACAACATGAGGTGTTACCTCCACAATATGAAAGTTCTTATTGTAGACTCGATATGCTTTGCTGACCTCAGAATATCCTAAGAATATTCCAGGATCAGTTTTGCTATCAAAAGTCCTCAATTGAGATTTCCCATTATTGTGTATGTAACACAAACAACCAAAAGTGCGAAAGTAAGAGATCTTAGGCTTCCTGTTGTTCCAGATCTCATATGGAGTCTTTCCATGTCTGAGTGTAATTGATGATCTGTTCTGAGTATAACAGGCTGTGTAGATAGCTTCTGCCCAGAATTTCTTGGGTAGATTGGTAGCATTTAGCATAGTACGAGATGCTTCTTTGAGTGATCTATTTCTCCTCTCAACAACTCCATTTTATTAAGGTGTTCTAGCAGCTGAGGTTTGATGAATAATTCCCATCTTGTTGCAGTATGCTTCAATCTTCTGGTTGAGAAATTCTGTTCCTCGATCTGTTCTGATAGTAGCTACACTTACTTCCTTTTGTTTGATGATCTTATGTAGAAAGTTAGGTAGTTTGACTAGTGTCTCTTTCTTCTTTAACAGAAAGATGACCCAGGTGAACCTTGAGTAGTCATCAATGATTACTAAGGTGTATTTTCTTCCATTTATGCTTAGTGGCTTAACTGGTCCAAACAGATCGAGATGCAAAAGCTCCAGTATTCTGGACGTTGAGTGAGCTGTTTTGCTTGTAAAGGATGTTCTGGTTTGCTTTCCAGCTTGACAAGCATCACATATATGATCTTTATCATATACTTGATCTGGTAGTCCTTCCACTAGTCTTTCTTTTGCAATCTTGTTGATTGACTTGAAGTTTAGATGTGTTGGTCCCGAAAGAGCAAGGTTTGGTGTATGGGGGGGGGGGGGGGATACACCAAATACAAACTTTTCAGTTTACTTAACAAATTATCAGAGAGTTCAGACTATTCTGTATAAGAAATTGCCCGGCAGATGACTAAACAGATTGATACACAGATCGATACCAGTTTATTCCAAACAAATTGCTCTCTTAGTGAAAACACTTAGCTAATAATAAGAGTGATCTTATTACTTTCTGAGCGTTGTGTGTGCAGAATAATGGTGGATTTAGTGAGTGCTCTTTGATTAGAAAACCTTAGGAATTAACTAGATTGTTAAGCAGATTGATTGAGATGCAGATTTGTATGATAGTGCAGAAGGTTAGAATAATAAACAACTGAGATTAAATATGCAGGAAAATAAAGAAGACAATTGTTTAACGTGGTTCGAGAAATCCCTACGTCCATGATCTGGTCAAAACTAGATCAGATTATCCACTACTAGGATACTCTGCTTGTTTATACTCGTGGAGAACGAGTCACAAGTATCTATCAAAACTAGAGAGATACTTATGCACGAAATAAGGGTCGTGTCCCTTTACAACAGATTACCTCTACATTACCACTAGAAATCTACTAGCTAGCAAGGTGATCTCCTTTCTCTCGATAAGATATGTTGGTCCCGAAAGAGCAAGGTTTGGTGTATGGGGGGGGGGGATACACTAAATACTAACTTTTCAGTTTACTTGCCAATTGATCAGAGAGTTTAAG